>JBBJLS010072323.1:0-29938 GCA_037577275.1 Bryconaethiops microstoma
TCTCTCATGCTCTCTCTCTCTCTCATGCTCTCTCTCTCTCTCTCTCTCTCTCTCTAATGCTCTCTCTCTCTCTCTCTCATGCTCTCTGTTCTCTCTCTCTCTCTCTGCGCTGTGCTATTAGATTTTCTTTTTCGTTCTCTAAGGATGCAAGCCACAAGAAATTAAAGATCTCTATCTATTTATCTTATTTATTTTTTCCATCAAAAATATATATTGATTTGAGAGACCACTGTATCATATCAAGTTCTGTGAATTCTGTGAATGCGTGTGTGTGTGTGTGTGTGTGTGTGTGTGTGTGTGAGAGAGAAAACACTTCACCAAACCCTTAAATTTGGTACAGTCAATCAGTAACCTGCTGCTGATGGCATCACAAGCCATTCTCCAGCACTTTCAAACAGAGCCTAAGACTTTTTAGTCTTTTTTTGTACTCCAAAGTCAAGATGCTGATATAAGATGATAGCTCTCACTTGTTTAATCCCAAAGGTCTTTTTTTCTACATAGAACATGTTGCATGTAACATGTATTTTGGTCTAACAAATGAGTCATAAACATCCTTTTGGCAGCATTAAGTGATACTTTCCTGAATTCATTTCCTGTTTTTTCATTAGCGTAGGCCTCAGGGACTGAAATTCTTTCAACAACACAAGTGTGGCTCCAGCATGTTGACTAAAATAATTGTTAAAGGTAATGAAAGTAAAGAGGGAGAACAACGCATCAGTTTCAGATGGTGGTGTGAAGGAAAGAAATTGCTGTGTGATCATGCTGTCTGAGTCAGTGTGCTAATATTAGGCAGACAGCCTTGAGAAAGCAGGAGAAAGACTGAACTGAAGATGCCCACTGCTACTTAGAATGCGGACCCTGCTTGCTGGAGGTGTGACAGGCCACGATACTGAGGACCAAAAACATACAATGATCAGCCACTTTATTAGGTACACCTACCTTATAGTGCACTTTGCAGTTACAGACTGTAGTCCATCTATTTCACTGGTGCTCTCGTGGGATCCTGACCACTGAATGGGGCAGAGGTTTACAAACAATTAGAAACTAAAGTCTGTAATTGTAAATTATAAAGTGTCTCCGTATGTGGTAAGTGAAGGTGAAGAAAAGGAAAAAGAAAAAATCAAACACTAGAGATCCTAAAGCATCTAATAAAAAAATTATATTTTGGTTTCTGCATTATCACTTATCCCACAGAAATCAGCTCTGCACAATCTGAAGAAAATACCATGTCAGGAGTACACAGCCATACACTGACCATTACACCAACAGGGACTTTAATGACATTGCAGTCAAATACATAGACTTTAATATGGAATTGGTCCCCCCTTTGTAGCGATAACAGCTTGGAAGGCTTTCCACAAGGTTTTCAAGTGTTTCTGTGGGAATTTGTGCCCTTTCATTCTATAGAGCATTTGTGAGATCAGATGTTGTAAGTTGGAAGCATGGCGTTGTCCAAAAAGTCTTGGGATACTGAAGCATTAAGATTGCCCTTCACTGGAAGTAAGGGGCCTCACTTAAACCCTGAGAATTAGGTGTGGCCCAGTACTTTCGTCCATATAGTGCATGTCTTGTAATACATTAAAACTTTTTGTGTAACCTCTGATATGACATGATTTAAGGTTAGCAAACATAATTTTGACAAGCATATTTGGCGCTGCCTGAACAGAAAAAAAACATGAACTCAAGAACAAAAGCTCTTGGGTCTCTATTGGGAATTGGGATGAAATCTTTGATGTTACTTGGTGTCAGTGTTGGTGTTATCACCTCCCTACTCATTAGGGTTCTAGCTGTTCGCCATCGGCCCGTAAAAGCGGGAGGATGCAGGCAGCTACTGTTGAGAGATGGGTAATAAGATGAGTCAGCACGTAATGCAAATTTTTCAGGTGTTAATGACAAAACCTGTTATGATAATGACAGCAGTGATTAAGATAATACATATGCATTCATTATGCTAATTCTCAGCCTGTGCTGATTGTGCTTGGCTACACAATGCAGTGTGTTTTCATTGGAAAAGGAATCAGTTGACGTGCCAACTGCAGCAGACTGGTGGTTCAAGGTTTTAGAGATTAATCTCCTTCCAGTACAGTACACCTGATTCTGGATTAATTATACCTATTTATTATACCTGTGCTGTATTAATTCTTAATCACTATTTCCTACATTGGACAAACATGAACTCTCTATCTGAAACTTGTGTTCTGTCCCTTTAACACTGTTTCCTACACTGGACAGTCAGGAGCACTACACAGAACATTCTTGAGGGGAACATCATTGCCCTTTTTATTCTAGAATAGAAAATGGAAAATGTAGTTATGAGCCCAACCTGTGAAGGTGCGTGGGAATTGCTAGTGGTTTTATTTATTCTTTTTTTTTTTTTTTTTTTTTTAGCATTGAGCCAATCAGGTGAGCTTTCTTACTGAGCTCTAGCCAATGAGCAAAGACTTCATTCAGAGCAGTAGAGAGAGAGAAGGAGAGAACAACACACATACGTGTGTGTGTGTGTGTGTGTGTGTGTGTGTGTGTGTGTGTGTGTGTGTGTGTGTGTGTGTGTGTGTGTGTGTGTGTGTCTTGTGCATGCCCTGGCTGAAGCATCTGACCCTGAAATATCCCATGACACATATATCTATCTCTCTTCATTACATTATCACTGGCACTGCAAACACTCCCATCTCCCCTCAGACAATATTCTACTGAATGAGGGTCTTTGCACTACTGAGATCACACAATACATATGCAAATGCGCCCTCTGACCAGTCACTACATTTTCATTGATTCCTGACTAATTAACGTCCTTTCCGTTTGCCCTCTGTTTTCTGCGTTTTGATGGATCATGGCTTTGACATTATCAAACAAAGTTAATTACAGGCTAGTCAGGTATAAGTGCGTTTGAGTGCCAGGCCTGTGGCCAGGAAACGCTCCCGGTTCAGCTGACAAAAGACTTGATAATGAATTGAATGGGGTGTGACAGTATACAGTTACTACTTGACTGCTGCTGCTCTTGTTTTTACATCAGATGTGCTGAAACTTTTTATTTGTAAAGGTACTCTTCTGTAGCTTTGAGTGTAAATTCTGGCCTATTTTTTATTTTTACATATAGAAGATTTTGGCTGCTGATAATTGATATTCCATAATTAATACTTTATTACTTTGTATATATTTTTCTCACATAATGTGTGTGTTTCATGGTGTGACGCCCTTCAAATCTATTGGCAAGAAACAGGTTTTAGGTTTTTGCTGTCACATGAACTGTTTAGGTCAGTAAGTTCAGCAGCTTCTTTACTAATGAGAACCTTGCTGCAGCTCATTTGTGGGGGAAGGAGAGATCCTGGGCCTTTATCTGCTGCAGGATTATCTTTGGTTCTGGATAGTTTTCTTTGAAGGTTCTTCTTAGCTGACAAGTAATGGAGGCTCATAGCCACCCGTTAGCATTGTGCAAACTGTATAACTAAACGTTTACACGCTCGACATGTGCAGTGTTTTCAAAAGGATGTGTTTATGGTATGCGTCTATTTTTAACTTCACCATTCATTGGTTTTGTGATGTCACCACAACTACCCAAGTAGTGTTTTTAGGCTGGTTTACTTTTTGAATTATCCACAAAACAGGACAGCCAGACATAGCAGAGTTCATTTACATGCCTCAGCCTGAAAAGAAAACCGAAACAAAAAGTTTGGAAAATAAAACATGAACTGTTTTGATAAATAAAACCACATGTGTTGTAAGTGGACCTAGAGACAGAACTAAAATATAAGAAGGCATTTTAACTTTCCCAGATGATAGACAGAGAAAACTATGGTTGTCTTTTAATTCTTTAAATTGTAAAAGTGAATATATCTGGTTTAATAATTGTTTACAACGTTTGATCTGGAAGCCAAAGTTTAAAGTCATACTCGACCCGTTGTTTAGATGGAGCTTGTAGGTTAATTGCTAAGATAGCTAGAGATTGAGTGAGCCAGCTGTCTGACTCATTGATGCACATTTAAGAAAATATTTTTTTATAAGCTTTGGTGTTACTTTAATGGAAATAATAATCAAAAAACCACATGTTTACTTCCCCAGATGTGTTTAAGATGATCCCTGTTCCTTTCCTAAGATAAGATGAGATAAGATAAACCTTTATTAGTCCCACAAGTGGGGAAATTCGATTAGTAACGGCAGAAAGTGGACAGTACAAAGTTCAGAGCAGCAGAGTATTGAGAAAACAATAGAATAGAATAAAATAAAATTAAATAAAAATAGGCCAAAGTACTATGTAGAAAATAGTATTAAATAAAAATTAAAATTAAAAACAAGATTTTGGAGAGTTTCTGTGGAAATTTGTGCCCATTCATTCTGTAGAGCGTTTATGAGGTCAGGCGCTGATGTTGGTCCAGAAGGCCTGGATCTCAATCTCCATTCCAGTTCATCCCAAAGGTGTTAGATGGGGTCGAGGTCAAGTTCTTCCACACCAACCTCATCCAACCATGTCTTTATGGATTTTGCTTTGTGCACTGGGGCACAGTCATGCTGGAATAGAAAAGGTCCTTCCCAAACTGTGTCCACAAAGTTGGATGTCTTGGTATGCTGAAGCATTAAGATTATGCTTCACTGGAAGTAAGGGAGCCACCTCAATTCAGTGATTAAGAGGTGTCCCAATACATTTGTCCACGTAGTGTAGGTCACAAGCAGTACACGTGCCCTTTAAGACTGCACATGCGCACTGTTGAACATCTCTGGCTCCAGGTCTCTCCTCTGTTTCTCCTGGAGCAGTTAGCAGCTAGCAGCTAACGGAGCTAACCTAGACGCAAGCCTCCATTTATTAGACTCTCACAAAGATGTCTAGAGTTTACATCGGGAAGTTGAGCTACCGAGCAAGGGAGAAAGACGTTGAGAAGTTTTTTAAGGGCTATGGGAAGATTTTGGAAGTGGACCTTAAAAACGGGTACCGTGGACATCCTGCACATTTTGTAGCACACCGGCTAGCATGCTACGTTGCTCGTTATTCCCAAAAATATTTTATAAGGTTTATACAGGGTTGTATTTTAAAGTAGTAGCTTTTTAGGTTTTGTTGCATTCAAGAATTCGATGTATTCTATTTTAAACGGACTAGTACAAGTTAATAACATGTTTAAGTTCATGGTAACTTTAGTTCAGCTAGTAGGTTCGTGGATTCCATTGTTTTATTTTGGTTTGTTGTTATTAATGTAGACTTTAATGTGAATCTGAAATGTCTTTTTCAATGTTCTATAACATGCATTTAATGATATACTGTTATAAAGCTGGCGTCCTTGGTATGCTAGAGGAATGAGAATAGAGAATTAGAATGCCTGGATATGTTTTGTCAGCTGTGTCAGTAGATTATGTTTACATTTCACATGAAATAAAATATGATAACCCTTTATTAGTCCCACAGGTGGGAAATTTGAATTGTGGACAGAACAGAAGAAGAAGCAGCACAGTCAATAGAATAAAAACGACACACCACAACCGTGTAATATAAAAGCTATAGCACACAGCTGAATATTATATAAAAGCTATACAACAGTATACTATAAAAGCTGTACAACACAACAGAATGATATAAAACATCCACAACACAACAGTGTAACATAAAAGTTACTCAACAGTATAATATAAAAGCTACCCAACACAACAGTAAAATGTAAAAGCTATGCAACAGTAAAATATAAAAGCTACACAACAGTACAGTATACTATAAAAGCTACACAACAGTATAATATAAAAGCTTGATGGCACAACAGTATAATATATATAAAAAAAATACACTATACACATAATGCAAAAGTATATTTGTGTATGTACATAATGTAAAAACTTGAATTTGTGGTTATTGTGCATTTGTAAATGAGGGGAACAGTGTGTACAATGATTTTTGTCTTTGTGAAGGTACGGGTTTGTAGAGTTTGATGATCCCCGTGATGCAGATGATGCAGTTTATGATCTGAATGGGAAAGATCTTTGTGGAGAGAGGGTGATTGTGGAGCACACCAAAGGACCACGACGTGATGGAGGATATAACTCTGGAAGAAGTAAATTATTTGTAATCTGTTCAAGTATTTGTTAGTGGAATGCTAAACACTAAATAAGTTAGATTAGCTGTACATTCATGTAGGCATCTCAGACAAAACCTGGTAGTTGGTTGCTCAAGTGTCATCCTCACAAACTAAATTAGGTAGAAGCACTTCACCAGTGTTAGTGTGCATGTGTTAAGGCATGTTAAAATGTTTTATTTGGTCTTACAGGAATTTCAAAATTAAGTGATACTGCAAAAAGCAATGTGAGCCACTCAGATGTGTGATATTTATCAGTTCAATATTCAGACTTGCCAGGCAGGATTTGAAAACGATTGGGTTGCACACCTTCATTATTTCATTCTTTTCATGTAGTTTTTCCACCTTTCTAGGTTTTAAGACTCCATGACGTCTGTCATTGCCCATCATGATCTGTAATTCAAACCACATTGGCATATAAATACAAATTATTTGCATTGTTTAATTTGAAAAATCTAGTAATTCCACCAGTTTTTCCAGTTTCAAACTTCCTCTGTAAATTCTGAGTACTGAACAGATACTTTATTACACAGATACACCAGGTACACACTGTCTGAGAAGCCTTATTGTCCTGAGTGTTGATTAGAGGACACTTCAGCAAATGTGACTGAGTATTCTTAAGCACATCTCTTAAAACAGGAAACTCTGAAATCACTGGTTACAGTTCAGCCTTGTTTTAGAAAAATCAGGGTTCATAGGAATTGCTGTACTCTGAATAACTGTTAACTAATTTTTGTTTTATATGTTGACTGTTGAGATTATTTGAAATTTATAATGAATGTTACACTAAACCTAGAGATTTAACAAAGAACCTCAATTTTTTAATTGAAAGAGACTGCCTTCCCTTATTGGTGGCCATGGTGTCCCCCCTTCCCAAGCGTGTGCCTCTTTGACCATTCTGGGCCCCTGGGCAGACCAATAAATGGAACCAATGTGAATGAAGACTGCTTTTCCCATTAGGCCAGGTGGTGAGGATGCCATGGGGTTAGGAAAAGATGTGGGTTGAGCTCTTGTAGGTTCCTGGTTTATTTTGTTTTTTTTCCTCCTTTTTACTTTTCATAAAATGAAAATCTCAAAGATTTTCATTTTTATAAATTTGATCTTCAATTTCAGTTCATGTAATTAAGAATGCACTGATGAAATAGATTTATTTATTTTTTGTTTTGCTTTTTGTTTTGGGAGTAAATATACATTATTAAAATACAATTTACAGATTTTGTTTTTGTTTACATTAGTATTTAAGTGTGTTTAGTGATTTAAACCTTATAGTCTCTATAGTTAGCTCTAATCTGAAGAATATTGTAGAATAGCATTGTGACTGTTTTGGCTTATCTGTTCCAGCCTTTCTTTCCAACTTTAATCTATGTGCATATTGTCCTTATCACCTTGAAGGCAGCTGGTATGGGCGTGGGGGAAGGGATAGGTATGGTCCACCAACACGTACTGATTACAGACTGATTGTGGAGAATCTCTCTAGCCGCTGCAGCTGGCAGGACCTGAAGGTAATAGTTATTTTCATTATAGGTGTAACAATTCGTCCCATTTAAAGTTTGATTTGGTCCTTGTTTAGGGGCTGATATATTCGGTTCAGATCTCTATATGTCTTATATATTCATATATAAAAAAAAAAACACACACCAACTTATTACTGAAGAACCCTCTCTCCTGCCTACCATCATTTTCCTTTTAAACCTGTGGATCTCAGTCTGGTCTTCAGGGAACTCCAGATTGTCCACACGTCTCCCCTGTCCTAGATCTTTGTTCTGTCTAGACCATCTGGGGAGGACCAGCTTGAGGACCACTGTTGTAAACATAAGAGGTGCAAAATAAAATCAACCAAGCTTAAAAGTTGCAAGATATTATAACAGTGCTGATCATGGAATCTCGTTTGACTGCTGTGTTGCTGGGCAACTGAAGTCTACTGTTAAGGAATCACATGTAATGGCGACTCATTCTGAATATCTCACAAATATCTCTACTTGTTATATGCAGTAGCATTAATATATCACTTGTTCCTAAGTCACCAAAACTTATGCAAATGAAAATGCATGATTCTTCAGTAGAGAGGATTGCCACTGAGGACATATTATTTACACTTAAGCTCCCAGAATTCTTCAGTTTTCTTTACCGTGAAACAGAGGCTGACCAGAACCACCTAAACAGCCTGTCACAGGATGAAGGAGAGCCACTTGCAGCAGTGGTGGGTCTGCTGGAAGAAAGTAGTCAGCCAACTTAATTGACTTAGAGTGATCTTCCATCGCTTCATGCTGTAATATATACAGCTATAGTACACAAAGTGAGACTATGACAGCGAGGCTTAAAGTCTGGATGTAGCATGAGATGGTTTTTTTTTTGTTTTGTTTTGTTTTTTCCCTCCTCAAATGGAAGATAGAGCATGCAAGTATTATTGTTGCATTATCTGTTTCTTCTGAGTATTTGTTGTTTTCTAATAGTTTCTGTTTCACATAAAATGTATGTGTATGTCTGTTGTTTAAATGTGTTTTTGCAAATTCAGATTAAAGAAGCATTCCCTTCTAGTTGATGACCACTTGATTTAGATTATGTAATTATCATCTTTAAAATAATCTAGAATTGTGCAACCCCTAGTATCTACATAACTTTGTCTAAGCACACGTTTTCCGCTTCATTCTACTACAAATGGCAATCATTTTCCAAATGCCTATGAATGTTGTCTTGTTTTGTGTCTCTTCTTCAGGACTACATGCGTCAGGCTGGTGAGGTGACGTATGCAGACACTAATAAGGGGCGCAGAAATGAGGGGGTGATCGAGTTTAGGTTGTACTCGGACATGAAGAGGGCACTGGAGAAGCTGGACGGCACTGAGGTGAATGGCAGAAAGATCCGTTTGATTGAGGACCGCCCTGGTGCCAGACGCAGGCGCTCATATTCGCGCAGCTGCAGCCGTTCCAGGTAGAGATCTTCTGTCAGATACCTGTCGTTCAAGTATAGATAAAGATCTAGGCTGATACAGTTTGGTATGGATTCAGACCTGGCATAAAAAGAGCAGTGACTTTTACAAGCCAATGACCATAATTAAAATAATTACCAATTGTTTTTAAAAACATTTCCCCTGGAAGATATGGAAAACGTGAGATGCCCTAATTAAACGTTGCTGTTAACACAGGTCAGCAAAACAATTTTTTTGTAATCATCAGAAACCACAATACACTTTTCTAAACCATTTTTTTCATGCTGATTTCAAATCGGCTTTCAGTTTTTTTCCAGTCACATCAACTTTTTGAATAATAAGTAGTATTAGATTTGCAATATACTTGCATGCGTTTTTTTATTAAACCGCAGGCACCAATCAAGTAGCTGTTTCAATATTTTCAGTGCGAAGTCTGATAGGCGCAAACTGTGGCATAGATATAATAATCAGTGTCAGTCAGACACCACTGTTTCTTCGAAAACGCTTAGTATATGATTATATGATAATTATATCACTATCATGCAATATATGAATAGCTTCATCACAAAAACTGTCCGTGCTAGGGAAAAACTAAACACAGATTTGAAATCAGCATGAAAAATACTACAAAACCCACATAAACCTATCTCTGATTATTTTGACCTGTTGACGTGTGTAATTGATACATCAGTGATCCCATTTTTTTTTATTTCCAGAATTTCTAAGTTTTTTTGGCGTCTCTTACTTGGATTTTATTACATCTTTCTTCATTGATAAAAAATATTTGTGCTGTAATGAATATTTTCTACTATTTTCAAATGCTACTTTAACCATTTAACTCTAGCATAAGAGTTTGAAGTTTCTGAATCCTGGAATGTGACTGGCTTCATAAAACTATTTTATAATGCAAACATATGTACTGCACGCACAGGCGGACGTTCAGCTTTCCATTAATTAGTGCATATGACCTACAATTTTCTCCCCGTGGGCTGTCCCCGTTGAGTTGTCTGGATAAAGCCTTCAGAATCTGCCATGTTGGTCATTTTTTTGCATTTTGCAAAGACTGCTCAGCCAAGTGATGAGGATTGTCTTAATTTTGGGCACATCTGGGAATCTTTGAGGGCTTGTCAATGTGTTTATTTTGATTTCATACGGTTCTTTAAAACTGAAGTGGTCATATTCTGCTTGCTTCTTTGGTGCATTTTTGGTGTATTTTCCTGAAGAGTGGGAACTGTGTCATTGTAGTTTTTTCATTTTTGATTGTGTTAAACTGTTGTTTAACTGTGAATAATCAAGTAATAAATACATATGAACGTAGTTCGGCCTCGTCCACACGGTCGTTCGAGTCTTGGATAAATGAACGCGCTCTGAACACCATGTGCATTTTTGTTGCGTTTTGTAGCTGCGCTTGATTGACTTCAGTGAGGCGTTACAGTGGTTTTCGCCTGACGCTATTTAACGCCAGCCTGTAGCCCAATGTGTAGTTTCACGTATTTAACTGTAGGGGCAGTAAGTATTCGGTCCAAAGTGTTTACATGTGGGTCATCTTTGCGGATAGTTATGCACTAACATGGATCCCTATTCTTTGTTAAAACTAAGCGTTGATATTCTTGATGTATTAAAAATCCTCCCGGTACGGCGTCCTAGACAGGAAAGGAACAAACATTGCCGCCAATACTGGGTTCACCCTCTTACTGCACGAGGTCAGGTCAAATGGACGTTTTTTTTTGTTATTTTTGAAGACGTGAAGATTTAAACATTCATATCTCTAAGTTTACTATGATTATTATTGTTATTAATAATAAGAATACTAATAACAATAACAACAAAACACGAATAATATTTATAATGTATAATGTATTATTAATAAAAAAGATTTAAATCTCTGTATGTTTAATATAATAATTACAGACCCCTGAAATTTGTGGGGGTTACGTTCCAAGAGCATCGGCGAATTGTGAACAACCGCAAATTTGTGATGTGGGTAAAAAAAAAAAAGCCTATTTTTATAGTGTAAACACTAAATATGTCCCCAAAAATGCTCCCAAAACACTTTAATTTCATTTTAAACTCAGCTTAACCCATTATCCTTTAAAAAATGTAAGGGTAAACCCGGATAATTACTGTACAGTTTACACTGAACTGCTGTCTCTCGTAGTGCTAGAATGTAAAATACCGATGTTACCCCTATTTATACTGTACTATAATTCACGTAAGAGTGTTTTCTTAGGTATGCGCTGACGTTTTCTTTGGTAAAAGCATGGTAAATACAGTAAAACCCTAGTGAGGATTAAGTGACTAGAGAAAATGAATGAATAATAAACACTTTTATGGGACACATTTGGTCTTACATAACATCAACTGAATGGCATATAAACGCAATAGCGGCGTTTTCTTTGCGTTCATCAGGATTTCGGCAGAAATTGACGCCAAGACAACGTTGCATGCATCATTTTTTTGACGGCACCTGAACGTGCAGCCGACCGAGCACGGGTGCTGAACCTGTGGACGCTTTAATTTGCTCCTGTGAGCAGAATGACGCCATGAACGCCAGAAACATGTTTCGTTCAGACGTCTGTGTGGACGAGGCCTTAGGGGAAAACCTTCAGACACTATGTGAGAGTGATTCAGAATGTCATAACATATTAAATACAAGCAACATTTGTTTGCCCTGTTAATGAATTTACATGTGTGTGTCAGATCTCGTTCTAGGAATAAGAAGTCCCACAAGAGCCGCAGCCGTAGTCCCAGCAGCAGCCGCTCCTACTCCAGGTTGAGTGAACACTTCCATTTATTAACATGTAGCTTTTAAGATGGGTAACTTTACTCTCTACCTTTGTTGGTTTCAAGTCGGAAGCGTACGAATGATTACAAATATGGAATAAATGTTGGCCCTATCATCAGGATATTGTGAGTTATATCCTGGTGGTTCTACTGCTATCTATGGCCAGGAGTCTCAGAGGGTACAGTGCCACACACATTGTACTTGTGATTTGCGGTGCAGGGTTTTTATGATGTGTAGCTGCCTGATCTGTTCTGAGAGCCACACAAAATTATTCACAGTGAATGACGCAACCTGACCTGTAAATTCTCAATTTTTTGGCCCATCCAGCCAAAACTGTCTAAATTTTCTAATAAGCTGAACCTGAACCCGCCCTGCCCATGGGTCAGCCTGCAGGACCCACACGTCACCGCACACGACCATGCACCTACCCTTGTGTTCTCACTGGTATGCTTCAAATGGTCCACCACCTAAATAACTTTTTGGTCAGTGTGGTTGTATGCTGGTTCCTTTAAGTTAATAGAGAAGATGGAGGTTTGCCTTGTCATGACATTCACACTTTCAGTTGTTGGACAGGTGTGTGTGTGCGCGCGTTCATGTTCTTTTAGGCAGCTCTCCAAGTGTGTCTCATTTCTCGAATTGCAAAAGCAGACTAAATACAGCCTCTCCTAAAGAGCACATTGAAGTGAGATCAGTCCAAGTGTAAATCACACAGTTGTGTACTTCTATGTCATTCTAATGCACTGTTTTGAAAGTATTGGAGTAAGCTAACATCACAAGAACGTTGGCAACACGAATGATGGCCACAATGATACATGACCAGTTTTCATGTCTCGTTCGTGTGGTCTTAAAGGAACAGTGCATTAGTGTGCTCTTTAAGAAATTAACACTAGAAATCAATAACCACCTGAGCATCCTGCATGCAGTTTCTCCCAGCCTGCATAAACTGCATCCAGCTATGAAGAAAACATCACTCCTGTGGCAGTTAATGAAAACTGGGATATGAAGTGTGTATTCATGTTTATAGCTCACATTGTCATTGTGTAGTAAACAGCAGTCTGTGTGATCCTTAATGTTGAGCTGGATGTGGTTCCAGCATATTGAGGATGTACTTAGAAATTATTTAAGAGTATTGACTTAGGTTTGTTAACAATGTTAGCCTTGCAGCACTAGTTCTAAACTAAAGAACTAAAGAAGCCAAATATTTCTTGGTTGATCAACTACATGAAGTATGTAGGACAACAGTTTTTTTCCCCATCTGTAGTGTTCCTTTAGATTTATTTAAATAGTTTAGGTTATACATGGTATTTTTCAGAGTATTTCTGCAGAGTTCTTGCCTCTATTGTTGCCTTTGTGTCACTCTGCAGTTGAAACATAAGTAGTTTCCTCCAGGATCAAAGAAAGGTGATTCTGATTCTGAACTATGCAGGAACAGACAGACTACAGTCAGTTATGTATAAATACAAAGTGCATCTATGGTAGAAAAATACTGAGTACCTTGTAAACTGGCAACTCCCTGTATGATAAGTCTTGATCATGTTTTTTTGCTGAACTCTTTTGGCCTCAGGCCTGGAGCCTCCCGGTCCCGGAGCAGATCTGTAAGCAAGAAGAATGAGAGTAAGAAAAAGAGAGAGGAAGAGGAACGCAGCAATGACGATCACACCATCCGAGAGACACAAGGAGGCCGTGACGAAGCCAGGAGTGGCAGCTTCAAAAGCAAAAAGAGCAAACAGGAGAGTAAGAGAAGCCGCAGGGAGTCCTGCTCTCGATCAAGGTCCCGTTCTAGGTCTCGCTCCAAACTAGGGAGCAGCAGAGATGGCGCCAAAAAGTCTATCTCCAAGAGTCATGAAGCCTTGAAGAGGGGTGATGATGGAACAGCAGAAAGGACCTTGCATTCCAGATCACGTTCCCGTTCCAGATCCCGGTCTCCTTCTGCCTCGAAAGCCTGGGGCAAATCCAAATCTCGATCCAAGTCCCGGTCCCGCACTCCAGCTAAAGGCGGCAGCCGCTCCGCGTCAGCCGCACACTCTGAGTCCCGCTCCAGATCTCGCTCGCGCTCCAGATCTAGATCGCGCTCTCGCTCTCGATCATGATCCTGAGTGCTGCGACTTGTAACTTACCTGACCTCTTTTATCTGTTCCTTTGTATTTTTATAAATACCGCAGTTGTAGATAGAGAAGAACCCTTGTGCCATGTGTTTGCTTTGTTTGCTTACTGGTTTCTTAACTAATGGTATTATTGTCACTGTTACACATTTTTGAGTAGCTCTTTCTCTCAACAAGTTTCTGTAGAATATAGTAATCTCTCGCTTGCTCTCAAGAGGAGTCAAAACATGGAGACATGCTAGACTATTGTCCTAATCTTTATATTGCACACAGTACAATTTTTTTTTTTTTCTAGGATGTAGTGGAGTTTATTCTACTTCATTATGTCTGTCATTTTATGTGATGTCCTGCTTTTAACTGAAATAAAAAAAAAAGGCTTGCCTGCTACTTATGCTTGGTCATTTCATGTAAAAATTTCATGTATGTGATCTAAGAGTTCAATTACAAAGAATTTTTTTCAGGCATCCTGCAGTTACAGAACTATTCTACTAGGTGGCGCAAAAATCAAGTAAAATTAAAACCTCCGTTAAAACATGTATTTGACTTTGACAAGTGGTTACGTATATGTCTGTCCTCGTTTGCTGGTTTAATCTGTTTCTTATTCACTTTCCACTGTTTGGGGCTTATTTACCAGGTGCTTATTATCTATTACTGGTGTTACTGGTCTCAGTTCCTGTTAAGTCTAATGCAGGGGGTGAAAAATTGTGCTCCCTGCAGGGTTCAACTCCACCCCATCCCTATCACACCAGATCCAGGCCCTGAGGGCTTTCAGGAGCATTTGAATATTAAGAGCCATGAGTGTTTGACCATAATTGTCCATCCTAGTAAGTGTCTAGGACCAGGATTTGGCCAGTCGTGGTTCAATGCATCCTAAAGAAAAACACAATTGTTGTGTAACCAAGAGCCAGCTCATATTTAATCTTACCAAAAAAGCTTCCATACATTTTCAGTTTGTGCTCTACAGAATAAAACTGCTGACCCAGATACTGTCCAGTACTGTGCAATCCTTGCATTTCATGCAGTTGCAGCGTTGCCCACATAATTGCACAGTCTGATGGTGAGAGAGACGAAGAGGAAAGGGAGGCGCTATAATATTGTCAGAGGAAAGAGAGTTCTCTTTCTCCACTACATCGTGCGTTTTTGCATGCACTTTTGCGTAACTGGCAATAAGGATTTTATTGATTACAGATGAAACTGGTTTGTTTTTAAGTTTTAAACTCTTTCCATGCTCGACGAGTGTATGAGGTGCAGCTCCGGGACGTCTCTCTCTCTCACGTTTCTGGATTCACTGACATCTGCAAAAAAAAACTTCCAAAATGCTGCTGAGAGGCTGAGAGTCTCCAGAGGCGCGACGGGCTGTGGAGCGAGAGGGACACAATGAGTACATGGGGAGACAGTGGGCACGGCGGAACTTTGCAGGATTAAACCATGGAAATCAGTGGGTGAACGTGGGTTTGGCAATGTTTTCGTGAAACTGGACCTGGAAAATCATTAAGACGATTTTTTATGAGGCTTTGTCACGCTACTTTATCCAGATTTGACCTTACATAAGGTCAGTAGATCTCATGATCGTGGATTAGCCTGTTGTCCAAATTTCAGCTTTAGATTCAGTTTCGATCGCTTCAGTTTTAGCCTTGATTGAACCTATGCAGTTTGTTTCCATCATCAAAAATTCGCTTCTCCGCGAAGGATCAAAGATCAAACTGTCTTTTCCAAATGTCACCCTATCATGCGCTTTATATGCACGCATATACGCACAAACATGCACATTTGAGCAAATTGCAACTTTCTCCCGCTGACAATAAATTACCCACGGAGATTAAATGTCAGTTTCCGTCGTGTGTGGATTGATAATGAAGTACAGAATCCGGTACATCAGCATTTCTTTCGAGATTTGATCCTGATTCTGAGTGCGCAACACGGTGAGGGAACAGGAGACTCGGCTGAAAACCACCAACACAGGCTCAACTGGATCACATCTCATCAGTCTGATTAACGATCCGGCTTAGACACGAAGGCTAAACACAGATAATCGTCACCGAGTCATCTGTAGCCGAAACGATCTGACAGGTAGTCTCGGAACCACCGTGGGACAAAAGCCCTGCAAGAGTCAGGACTGTCTCTCTGAACCAGGAGAAGACCTGCCCCACGGTGCTCCGGGATATTCAACAGAATCCGTTCCCACATCCAGAACATCTCGGAACCAGGAGAGGCTCGTCTCCCAGGCTCAGGTATCAGAAATAATTTGAGATAGAAACTGATCTGTCACCATGCATTAGGAATTAGACTGATTTGATCCCTATTTAATTTCACTTTTTGAAGTCAAGGCACAGTTATTAAAAAGAAAATTGAGGATGGATCAGTACTTTGCTTACCAATGTGATGGTTCATTTTCTCTACAGAAAGAATTTCAGGGCTGATTTAGTTTGTGTGTGTGTGTATATATATATATATATATATATATATATATATATGAATTCAGAAAACCTTTTACCTGCAAGGTCATTTCAGCTGATACCTAGATCCTGAAATGCAGATAAGTACATCCAATCTAGCACAATTCTCAGCTGTTTACCTACACTTGGCCCTTTTGACCCCTTTTATTGGATTAAACAACTCCATCAGGAACTCCGAGCATGTCCCTGAGTTTAAATAAACCAGACTCAGTCTGCTGGACCCCCCACCCCCCATCTCAGAGTTGCAAAGATGACTGAAGTACCTTTTGTTGTTTCAGATTGTTTCTTGTGTTCTATTGTTGGTGCTGTTTTTGGTCAGGTTTTGGAGAGCACCATGTCAGTTGTTTTTGACAAGGCCTACAGAGCCTGCAAGGTATTTTTGCAACACAAACATTATGTTCTTCTGTGGGCCACTTATTTCTCTTCCAAGGTCAAATCAGTTAAAATGGTCATATTCTAGTTGACATAGACTGTTTTCCCAGAAAAGTAGTTTGTTACGTCATCAAGATAACAAAATGTTATAAAAAAGATATGGTTATGGTGCGCCAATCCAAAACGTATCTTAACAAAGACCTCACACTGCGAACTCTCAGACTTTGTGTGGTCCGTTATAATAAATATATTTACGGAGCCTGAGGAAAGACCAAAGAACATAATGTAGCTTGTCAAACTGTGTTTTTAGGGGGAGAGTTTTGCATATTTCTTCTAATTTGAAGTCTTTCAATGAACACCATGTTCTCTTTTAGTGGTTGCTCAAAATAAACAATTGCAGGTAAAAGTGAATGAAACTGCGTTTCATCTTGGACATGCAGTTTTCAATAACAGCAAACCAGGTGTTAGTGTTTACCTGGGTTTTGTTTCATTTTGTTTCATTCTTTATAATGTACAAATCTAAAACACTAATAATAATACATATAAAATGCAGAATGATTGTTCTTTCTCTTTAATGATGTATGGAGATGCCCAAATATGAAATATTAATCTGAAACTATTATGATATCCTTCCCAGCTGCTGAGTCAGGCTGAAGGACAATGTGTGAGGGACCTCAGGCACATTCTATTCTATTGCCCCCAGGGACAGTCTATTGTGAATATAAAATACGATCGCATAGAGTAGTGTTTATTGCAACTTGGTATTTTGTGTTCAGGTTATTGCTGCTCTAGGTTGTACTGTTGTTGGGGTTCCTATAAATGTCAAAATATATTTATATAATGTATAAGTCCTTTCTGATAAGCTGTCTGCGTGTGTTTCCTGATGAGTACCTTGACTTTGGCCTTATAAGCTGAGCATTTTTTCCTGTCTTTTTCCATGTTTGTCCATCTGGAGTGGGGGACGACACCTCCAAAGACTCGTACTTGGGCCTCATGTGATGATGATACATCCCTGCTTCACTGTGGCTAAAAACAGGCACCAGCAGCATCTCTGTTTGACTACATGCTTGAACACAAGGTAACATTAAATAGGGCTTCTAGTATGGATTCAAAGATAAAACTGAACAGTTGAAGAAGGCATGGAACATAACACTGTATATTAAAGCACAGTTGTATGTGGGCTCAAAATGACTTTTTTGATTTCTGTTTCAACATCTGGTCTTTTTGCCCTCTTCCCTGCAGAATCCCATTAAGGTGTGGCCCTAACAGGGTGGGCTGGAAGCATGAGAACTCAAAAGACTCAAGGCCAAGCTCCAGCCACACGTTCCCATCAGCGTTTGCGACGCTTTGGTCTGCGCTCAAAGAGGAAGAAAGAGGGTGTGATCCAGGGCAAACTGCGCATCCGCTCCATCCCAGGTGCGTTCCTGGTGCTGGGCGTGGTGGTGGTGATCGTTGGCACAGCACTGGCAGTGGCAGGGTACTGGCCATATCGAGCACAGCGCTCAACACTGGCCACCGTAAGTGACAGTATCTCCAGCACCTCTCAATCATCTGGATGGGGCCTGGGGGCCAAAGGGCTGTTCTCCACAGCAAGCCTGATCCACAGTGAGAGGATGAAACTCCTAGGCCCCGTCATTATGGGTGTCGGTCTTTTCATCCTCATTTGTGCAAATACGGTGCTGTATGAGAACCGGGACAGGGAAACGCAGATGCTGCTGGCTCAGATGCGGAGCGTGATCTGCTCTGTGTCGGCGGCTGTGCCCGCGGCAGACCTCCGGCAGGTGAACTCCTTGGCCAGACACTACGAGTGGGTCAGCAGTTTGCCTGCAGCCCATCTGAACATCCTGTGCCTTCAGGAACTGGTCTCCTCTGAACCATTACTGCAAGTCAAAACCTCAGAGGAAGAAGATGGTTTGGAGCAGAGAACAATTCTTCGCACAGAGGTCCTTCATCATCAAGAGTCCTCCTCCACTCCCTCTGTGCATTCTTCCAATTCCTGCAACTCCAGCAAAGTAGACTTCAACATGGTCCCCGATGCAGAACTGGGAGCCAGTGGTGGCCAGAACCCACAACCAGAAATCCACTGCAAGCTGAGCAACTGTCTGACTGTGAGCTCTATGTCCACCCTTGAGGGGGAGGAGTGGGAGTTAAGCACACTTCCCCCCAGGCGCTCGCACAGTATGAGCTCCAGGACTAAACCATTTGCACTGCCCAGAGCTCTGGTTTGGCTTGAGGAAAGGGCTGAGCTATCTTCATATCACCCTCGACGGCTCCGGCGACAGTCCAGCTCAGAGGTTTGTGTAAATATGACGAGTGTTGGCACAGTGACCTTTGACTATGACCTTGCACCTGTGAAGGAGCAGAGGCATC
This sequence comes from Bryconaethiops microstoma, assembly GCA_037577275.1. Lineage (NCBI taxonomy): Eukaryota > Metazoa > Chordata > Actinopteri > Characiformes > Alestidae > Bryconaethiops > Bryconaethiops microstoma. The sequence continues at coordinate 19,065 of JBBJLS010072323.1, forward strand.
GCAGCTGGCCTCGACTTGATCTTGGATATGTCAGGAGATATCTCAAGCTGGAAAACAAGGAGGACTCAGTAGACAAGTTACTGAATCAGCTAGAGCAGCAGTGCTCACAGCTGGATCGAAGCTTTGGCTCAGGACCCTTCCAGTGAGCACAGTGCTGTTGGCAAATGCCACGGTTTTAGTAGCCTCTCAGAAATTGATGTGCTAAAGGGGGAATAATCTAGTGTGAAAATCCTTTTTTTTCCTCCACTGTTTATGGAGTTTCCCGGAAGAATCACTAGTTGCAGGGACACAGCCGTTTATCATGCTGGACTGAATTGTTGTATTTTTTCTGGCGCGTGCGGAGTATAGAGGAGATGATAATCTATAGGTCATTTTCCTGTCCAGCAAGTTTCCTTTTGCCATTCATGATACGGATACCCATAAGCATTTGTCTTGGATATCGTCAGTTGGATTTGTTTAATTATAATGTTTTTAAAATGGGAAACATGATGTACAGCGCGTGTTGTCTGATCACTGAACAAATGGCCCATTTTTAGCTTGGCAGGAATACAAGCAGTCCATGTGCGATTGTCTCCAAAACTCTGCTTTGTCGACTTGTCCACTGCAGAAAGCAATATGAAAGATGGTCTAAGCTGTATCAGCCTAAAAGTTATAGTTTTGATATAAAAGGCCAGTGATTTGTAGTTGGCCATCTATACAAGAAATGTCCCAAAACAATGATTATCTTGCCAAATACTTATATTGTGTCTGTCCGTTTGGATAGTTTGCATCTCGTCCTGCGTCTTTAATGGTATTGGGGCTTGGTTCGTTTTAGCGTTCTTATTACACACAGCCACCACACTCCTCTCTTCACTCGCCAGTGGTAAAAGAACAGAACACATACTGAAAATAGACCTGTCTTCCTGACTTCATTAATTGAGGTGATCAGTGTTATTGCATGCAGTAATGCAGGGACATATTTTATTGTTTGTCCGTCCAGAAGGTAGAGCTGAAATGAGCTTCCTTTTTTGCACATGGAGGGTCTAGCTGTACTGTTTTGAAAAAAAAAAAGAATCTCTCTCTCTGCCTGTTTTGTATGCTGTGTGTGTGACAGTTTGCATTCTAAATGTACAATAAGCAATATCTGCATTCTGGTTGATGGGTCCATTATGCCTGTGTTAAAAATAAAAAGCAAAGCAAAAATTATCACGATGTTAAAACGATGTGCTGAGCTTTTCTTGCACTTTTGCTTGAACACAAGTAGTGACGAGCACTGACGAGCCAATTCGTTAGGAATACATACCTTGTATCTGCACAGTTTGCCCATTTTGTGAGCTCCACTTGTACGCCACCAGTGAGCAGATATTATGTGGATGGTAGATCTCTCTCAGCACAGCAGTGACCCTGACATGGAAGTGGTGCATTAGTGTTTGTGAATGTGGTTGGGTGCTGCACAGAATGGAACTGGAATCCTAAAAAGTTACCGTCTAGTCCTTCACCGGGGCCAAAATCTGACCGCGGAACACTGCTGGCTGGATATCACGACTTGGCAGTCCATTCAGCACATTAATGTTCCAATAGCATGTCAGTTTTACAGCTGAGCTGAGAACAATCCACCCTCCAACAAGTAATTCCTGTTTACTGGTGGTCCCGTAATGGTCCTGACCATTAATGTCCAGGGTGAAGGGGGATATTAAATGATGAAGTTAGACAGATGGACTACAGTCTGTAGCTGTAAACTTCTGTATGGTCAGTGGAGTTGATAAAATGGGCAATGAAATACAACGTATTTAATAAAGCGGCTTTATTCATGCGGAATCCTTTTATATACTACATTTCTCCCTGTAAAACTAGGCTACTAAAAACTTTCATACAACCTACAGCAAATAATTTGATATTTCACATGCCGAGAAGCGTGTTCAATGACAGGATTGTTTAGATCTACAGCCACGGGAAAAAAATAGAGACCGCATCGTTTTTTTCCTGGTTATTGCTTTTGCAGTTTGAGGGAGCGTGTCTGTGTAAAATGTGCAGGTCACTGTTGTTTTATACACTATTGACACACTTGATTCAAAATTCCAAACAAAAAAAATGTTTGGAGGAAATTTAAAAATAATACATATAAATAATTTATTATACCTAGGATATGTTAAACTACACAACACTGACATTATTTTACAACTGCAACAATTAAAATAGTGAGGTTAAGAGCAGAGTGTGTGCATGTGTGACTGAATCCCATCAGAAACTGAATCAGGAGTGAAGCTGCTGGAATACAGCACATAGAAAAGCTGCTGTACAAACACTACTGCACTCACAACACATATGGAGACATTTCTTAGTTTTTACACAGCTCACAGTGGAATAGTACATAAAAGAACAGCAACCTGTGCATTTTATACACACACACACTGCCGCAAACGGTACAAACAGTGAACAGAAAAAAAAGAAAAGTGGTCTCTTATTTTTTTTCTATTTGTGATATTCTAGGTAGATAAGGGGCAAATTGATTTGCTGCAACGGTGCACAAACCACTAGCACATATGCCCATAACAAAAAAATTTTACCTTATGATGGATTTTACCTTATGATGGATGATGAGAGAGGAGGTTTGGTGGAAAGGAGGTGATTCTGTTGAGAGAATATTACTTAGTTCTCTTTAGTTGTAAATGAAGTCCTCTATAGGACTTGGTAAAGGTAAGATTAGATAAGATAGGCATCTGCGAAGCATCTACAGTAGACCATCTGAAGTTTATATACAGATCAGTGACAAAGGAAAAAAAATGGCTTGGTAATGTGCTGGGCCACCAAGATGGAACACCATTTTTTTGAAAGACATTCCCTCAGTTGGTGTTTTGATAATGGTGGTAGAGGGGACTATATAACAACCCAAATTCTCAAAGGAGCGTTCCTGGTGCTAGGCGTGGTGGTGGTAGTGGCAGGGTACTGGCCATATCTTCTAGGCCCCATCATTGTGCATGTTGGTCATTTTATTCTCGTTTGTGCAAATACACTGAAACTCAGATGCGGAGTGTGATCTGCTCTGTGCCGCTGTGATTCTCGAAAAGACCACTTTCATAGGGATAGAAAGTGACCATTCTGTCATACATGTGTACACAGTGTGAACAACATAAAATTCTTCCTCTGCATTTAACCCATTCACCAAGTAAAGCAGCCCGGAACACAGCACCCAAGGAGCAGCGTGTGGGGACGGTATCTTGCTCAAGCATACCTCAGAGGTGCTTAGCGCTCTTAGGGATCAAACCCATGGCTTCCTGCTTGCAGGGCGAACAGCCGCACCACTAGGCCACCACATGCCCCAGAAGTGTTCTAAGATAAAAGTGATCAGTCAGAATAACTGTATTGATTTTCAGTGACCCTTCCCTCTAAGAGGACAAGGCCACTTGAACCATGTCATAACGGACCCCTTCTTAATAGAGGTCAAGCGTTCAGGCCTGTACCGTTCCCTTGATGTATACCACACTTTTCCTTGCACACTTGTGTAGAATATGGCGACAGGATGATCTCTGTAGACCACTGCCTGTAGTTTTTGCACCACTGAACTCTCAAATGTGCTTTTGTCTTTGCATTAAAGGACATGTACATGATCACCAGACTATAACCCCTTGATGTGGATGTGAATGGTTCTTGTACATCCACACAGTCTGATCACATTAACATGCTCAGTCACCCGGAGAAGAGTCGCACACGTGAGCACTGTTTCACTGAACGTACGCCTTCGAGCACAGCTTCTAATGCCCATCGACTGATGTCTTTCCCATTGATTTAAATGGAAATGTCACTTAAGTCACTTTTCCCATTGAGACACTTGCCAGTTAAATGGTCTTTGTGGCTGTAGTTCCTGACATCCCTGCCTCAACTCTCTTCCGAAGTCACTAAGATGATTGTCTCTTGCCATCTTGATCCAAATTTGAGGTCAGCACTTTTATACTTCAGTATTCCATATATGTGCTCCAATATTTTATCGCTGCATTTTTTAAAAACTGTTCTGTATATTGTATAGAGCACCATAAATTGCATTTGAGAAAGTAATTCTTTTGGTAAATAATCAACAGTGTATATTTCCAGGGGTTGACAGAATTTCTTTGCTGTAGTACGAAGAAATTTGTACTACAGGGGGGGTTGCACACAGAGGTCTGTGTCTCGGTCGTGGCGTTGTTTCGGCGGGGGGAGGGGTTTCTAATATTAGTAGCTAATTGCCTTGTAAAGGATTGTGAAGTCTTGCGCGCAGAGTTCTGTGTCTCGGCCGTGTCTTGGCTGTGAACTCGAAGGGGCGGGGCACACAGTATGAAGTTACTCAAATTAGGTCTGCATTTGCGTTGTAACACTGAAAACTACCACATACGCCAATTTGTTCTTGTGTACCACTTATGTCAATCCCTGTATATTATGTGCTTTGTGTTTTGCAGCATAGTGTCACACACGTGGTCACTGTGTGTACATATGCTGTGTGTGTGATTCTGACTCAAGTGCTTTTTTGGTGAGATGTGTGATTTTTCTTGTTAACGCAAAGTTATAGTAAGCTCTGTTTGTAGGAAATGTGTTAAAAAATTTGAAATATGTGTGACCAATAGAGGAAAAATGTCATTTGTTACTCAGCTGTGAATACCACAGTGCTCTCGAGAAGTAGGCCTATGTAAAGTAAAAATTCGGGAAAGAAGACAAAAGCTCTGAAAATTGTCAGCAAACATTTATCAGCTTTTTTAATTTTTTGAGGTACAGTGATTACAGTTTTTGTCAATTAATTACACATACTTCTCACCACGCACATTAAAACCTTATACCAACACACTGTGCACATGAGAGGCAGGCCAAAACTGCTTATCCGCATCACATGGGTTTTTTCCTGACCTTATGAAAAGATGTGATACCGCTATAGGTGAGATACTGACTTTGTTTGGCGTTTTTCTCATCTGCATCATATATACAGTCAGATATGCATCAAAAAAATCCAGTAATCTAAAAGACTGTTCTGAATGTTCTTCTCAGAACATCTTTACTGAAATGGCTTAGGTTTGATTGCCTGTTTAATCTCATCGTGCCAAGAACTTGAAAGTGGTCAGTGATTGTAAAACATGATCTTGCTCTTGTCAACTTCTTTCTCTTCTTTTACCTCTTCCTTCCCTCTAACCTCCTCTCACCTGCAACCTTGATCAGGTGCTTGCTTGATTTCCACTTCACCAAAAGTCCCTTTTTATGATTTTTTTCGTCAGATTGATTGCACCTTCAGAACGATATGCAAACAATTTTTATGCAAGCTTATTGATGCTTATACCTTAATAACTGTGCATTATTGGTTTCATTGTAATGACTGGAATTCATGTGTTGAATGGCTGTGCTTTCTCAGTTGTTCTCTTTAATGTGTATTTTTTTAACGCAAAAAAGAGTGTAGAAGATCTGCAATATGTGTATATCAGGTGAATATTGCTGAACGCTTTGCCAAATATGATTTTCATGATGAATCCAATAATCCAAAATTCCAAGGAGCATTTCAAGATACATGGCACTGTAGACATTATGGAGGCTTAAAATGTAAAATCCATTCAAAACTGATAAGCTGAACACAGAATTAAGCTTTTGTCGTGGCTGTACCATTACCCTGATCTTAACACCATTGAAAACCTGAAAGCTGAACTGAAGAGGCATTTTGTGTTGAGACAAAGTCCTAAAACCCTTTATGTGTGTTTTTCAAACAGCAGTAAAAGATCTATTTTTGTGTTGTAATTTTGCCAAATGAAGTGTTTAGAGGTGCCAATAATTGTAGCACATACTTTGCACATTAAATATTTTGTTTGCTTTTTTTAGTTTTTTTGTGTGACCTTCTCTCAAATGTTCAGTGAAGGATTTAATTTTTCTGGGCCCTTTTTCCTCTTTACCAAGGGTGCCAATAGCACTGTTCTTTGTATGTTTGTGTGTGCGTATTACGTGCTGAAGTACAATGCTAATACATTAATGACAGAAAAAAAGCTTCATGGTCCGATAAGTTTTTATTTAACACAAGTTTAAATGGAAGAGGAGAAGGCAGGGAGAAAGGAAGGAGAAAATCCCTCACTGTAATTATCTTCAGCAGTGTTCCTCTCTGAGGCCAGCTCCAACCCCCAGTCCCGTCCCCGCCCCCCCACCCTTATTAGATTTTATGGCTCCTTCCGGGCAGGTATGCAGTCTCTCGTGATCTCTTCACATTTAATTGGTCATTTACAAGATGGCTTCTGCGATTCTAACAGCTCATAAAGCTTGCACACAAGACCTGGCTTTCTCCTCACCAGTGGTGCAAAGAGTTATGTATGTATATGAGGTGTGAGACTCAATAAACATCCAAAAACATTGTATTGCAAACATCTTATTTCTTTATGTCAGAGAATGTGTGGCCATTATTTTGAAAAGTCATTCTGGACTGCCAGGTGATCTTGAGCTCAGCTGTGCTGGCAGAACTTTTGAGTTGCATTAAATGAGACACAGTATCATCTGACTCACAAAATCTGTTGCCTACAGCATCTACCACAGTTAAAGATGCGAAGCAGCAGATTCATCATTATTTAAAATGGGTTGGACATGTCAGCGTACAGTCCAGGGGGGGGGAAACGTGTCCATATTATAGACATTTATGAACATTAATATCTTGGTCCGTAACATCAGCTGTTTACCTCACGCAGCTGACTACAGAGCTAGGGAGTTTTATGCGGATGAGAATTTTAAACAATAAGTCATTCGTCGTAGTGCCGTTGGGTGCAAGGGCGTTGTTCACATGGGTGTTTTTCTTTGTGTGCACGCATGTGTAAGTTAGCGGGGGAGTTGTAAAAATGGCCTAAAGCTGGTTGTAATTGTTTTTTACTGCTGTCGGTCCCAGAGGCTCAGTCTCACTGGCGTGGGTGCAGGAGTCAATGGGATCCAGGTGTGGACATAAGACGAGGCAGCAAGCTGAGGTGCCGCAAAGCTGGGTTTAACTTTCTGAGCAGAGCACATCTGGCTTTTGAGCATTGCACAAAAGAAACAGGAAGAGAGAGAGGGAATAAGTGTGTACACTAGATACAAAGAGAAAAAGAACACTTTCATGGTTTTTAAAGGCAACGAAGAGGGCCTTTTTTTCCTGGAGGCAGTGTCTCGGCCACTGATGCAGCCTTGAAGCACCGTCCCCTCAGTCAGCCCTATCTGTGAGCAGAATTAAAAATTTGCTGATATTAGAGAGCGTTGAGTGTTAGAATTCAGGCATTATTCAGACAGTGAGGGTAACACTGCCCAGGGTTCATCTAATTTGCAAAGACCCGTGCCCTTATCTAATACAGCCTGTGCTAATTAGCTTCTTTTCTTTACGATGTATAATTTACTTCGGTTAAAGGTTCTGCAACTTACTGCAACAAGGAAAGTGAAGTGAAGCACATTGATCTAGTTCGAAATGCCATGTCCTCTTTGCTCAGAAGCAAAGTCTGAAGGGCTAAAGAGCCCTATTCCTGTTTCACAAATATGCTGTCCTTGTACTTGCAAGTGGACACTATTGTATTTGCTTAATGTGTGTTGTTGGAATGCACCAGTGTCCGTCTGGCCTTGAGGTCTAAGTGCTTTTTCATTAGGCTTATGAAGACCTTTAACTGGCCTTTCACCACTTCCTGCTCCCAGCCCTCCACGGCACAGGATCTTGTTTCATAACATTTTTTAATCTGCTGAGCACCACTATTTTAGATCTTCGACCTATCCGCAGCTGTGTTCTTTTGCTACAAGAATGACACATGACAGTTTTTATTAAGATACTGAAATTAGTGTATAGATACATTCATATGCAAAAGTTTGTTTTTATGATTTTCTAAGTAAACATAAGTATGCATCCTCTACACAGAACACACTTCTGCACATTCTAACGCAAAGCTGTTTATTTGCTGAATTAAATATATAGGAGGAGAAAGTGGCACGTGAAAAAGTTAGGGAACATTTTCTATTTTATGTTTGATTTTTTTTTCAATATGTAAAGGAAATGTGAATAACAGAAATGTCATTGGCATCAAACTTAGAATGGTGGCAATTTTTATTGGTTATTTCCAGCCTGCCTAGTTTTGTTAGCTACGATCATAGAAGTGTAGAGTAGCTTAAACCCTAATTTCACCGAAGAGAGAAGAGACGGATACACTGTGAAGAGGAAACAAGCTATGATGTTATGATCCTCTGGGTACTGTTCTGTTGGGAAACTCTGTGTCCGGAATTCATCAGTTTATACACTTGTACACCTTGTGGACAAGGCACACCCACAATGGCAGTGGTATTCCATGGCAGTGGCCTCTTTCAGGATAGCACACCCTGAAACACTGAACACGTTGTTCAGGAAAGGCGAAGTACATGGCAGAGTTCAAGATATGCAGTCAATTTATTTTATTTGAGGACACATAACAGGTTAAGGGGCAGCTGGTGGTCTAGTGGTTTGGGCATTTGCCCTGCAAGCAGGATGTTGTGGGTTCGAATCCAAAGACTGCTAAGCACCTCTGAGGTACCCTTGAGCAAGATACCATCCCCACACTGTGTTCCTGGCTGCCCGCTGCTTCATTTGGTGAATGGGTTAAATGCAGAGGAAGAATTTTGTGATGTTCACATATGACAGAAATGGTCACTTTTGCTCTGGCTACAACACAGTTTAGTATTTTAAAATCAAGGTGAATAATCTCTGTATTTGGATAATAAAGCAGTACAGTTTCCTTTTAGATTGTATAGACTTTTTGCCAATGTTCTGTAAAACCTGTTCAACCTAAAATGGACACAGTTGTTGGTGGAGTATGAATAGGTTAGTTGTTGCTTACAGAAAACTTTAAGGTCTGGTTTCCTGATGATATTCCAGGGCAAAGGAGGGCTCTTTAGAAGGAGGCCAGGAACAGAGTAGATAAGAGCTGACAGGGGCTAACACACATGATAACCTAGAAGAAAATACCTCTCCTCAAAGATAATACCAAGCTTACAAAATATGCCAGCCTCATTTCATTGAGCCCCTTTTGTCCCTTTCATTTACAGACACTATTCGAGCTGGATTAGTTATCATCAAAGCAGCTTCTGTGATATAATTTGTAAGGAGTTTGGCTGGACAATTTGTACACATTAAACTATCAGCGTGTAAAATTGTTTTATACACACTACTCAGCCTCTCAGCTTTTACATTTGACTGCATGGTTGTTGGAGCTGTATTGTTTACATTCTCAGTCGGCTTCTTACCCAAATTCAGTGCTGCCACCAATAGTGTACTACTGAGCCCTCTATTGTCATATAAAGCCTTTTGATTTCTGATAAATGTGCAGGATTAAGTCAGTATGTGCCAGTATGGATCTGTGTGTGTGTGATATGAATAATATGGTAACTTGGAATTTAGTGAGTGTCTGTTTATGTATCATCATTATAGTTTTTTTCTCAGTTCCTTAGACACTAAAACACTATAGAACTTTTCTCTACACTCTTGTATCAGTGCTAAACAATACCAAAAATCAAACCAAAATGCAATTTCCTGTTGAAACACGGGCAAAGAGGCCAATGTAGACCGTCTACAGAAGCGTGTCTAAGAAGAATAATGCATTTATGAATGTTTTCTGAATGCCTTTCAGTAATATTTTGAAAAGAACTGACTGCATCTGCCAGCAAAGGTTTATCTAGTAAGCTGGAACAGACATTAAAAAAAAAACTGCAACTAAATATGTCTGTACAAAATATATCTGTATCACCGCTGTACAACAAAGTAAACTAGAGTAACTAGAGAAGGTGAGAGGGTAAAGATAGCAGGGATGTGCATTTCTGATGATTTTTGAGTGATATTTGAATGTCTTTAAGATTTCATGAATAGATATGTAGTTAAATTCAGGGAAATGCCAGATAAAGACAGAAAAGAAAAATAATCAGACTTTGGCTGTATGCGTTTCAAAACAAGTTATTATCCAAAAACAGATAAGGTGAATTCTCGTCATTTTAAGTGTCAAATGCTTAATGTTAACAGAGGCTGCCTCAGATGAGCTACTGAGCTACTAGAATTAACCATAACACTGGATGCTGGTGAGGACTCATTACTCACAGGTGTTTTTTTTCTTCTTGGTGGGCAGTGTGTCAAAAAGTTAGTGTGTCAAAATTGTATTTTTTTCTGTAACTAGAAAACATCCGTTTAAAGAGTTGGTCTAGTTTGCAATAAAGCTAATCTCTGGCTTTTCAGATCCTTAACAACACATCTCCTTCTTCTCCCTCACTCGCTCGCTCCCTGTCTCTCATTCGTTATTCATCCTGTGATTACCCAGAGAAGCCGGGCTGCTCCATAAGCTCAGACCACAGTGGGAGATCTCACCAGTAGGGCTAGTTTTTATTAAAGATGTCTGTAGTGCTTGTAGGAGTAAGTAGGTATAAAAGGTGGCTAAAGAGACACTTCTTAGGGTGGTTCTCCTTTAAGAGGAGTTTCTAACAGAGGTCAGACAGACTAGTTGAGCAGTCAATTTTACTGCTCTGTAATGACGCTTTAGGTTTGACATTGTCTAGTCACTGATCACATTATGACACTGACAAAATGGACACTTTAGAGAACAAAAAAGGAGGAACCTGGTGGGTCATTGCACTGTGAAGTGAAAGTGAAGTGAAAGTGATCATTCTGTCATACGTGAACACACCACAGCACACGGTGTGAACAGCACGAAATTCTTCCTCTGTATTTAACCCATTCACCAAGTGAAGCAGTGGGCAACCAGGAACGCAGCACCTGGGGAGCAGTGTGTGGGGACGGTACCTTGCTCAGGTTTCCTCAAAGGTGCTTAGCAGCCTTGAGACTGCTAAGCATCAAGAATTAAATCCATCCTGAAGTACAACCCCAAATCAGAAAAAGTTGGGACAGGGTGGAAAATGTGAATAAAAAAATAAAGCAGTAATTCACAAAT
>JBBJLS010072324.1:0-10466 GCA_037577275.1 Bryconaethiops microstoma
TGATTGTAGCTAAAATGAATATTGGACTTCCATGAGGAAAGAGGTCTGGAAATGGTAAGAGAACACTTTGCCACACAAAACCACTCTTTACTGTAATAATGTTAACTGTATTTATTGTAATATGAATGTTTTTGTACTATCTGTATTTTATATTTTTGTACTCTCTGTATAGTATATTTTTATATATACTGTTGTGTTGTATAGCTTTTCCCTACTGGTTATGCTGTTCATTCTTTCTTCACTTGTTCTGTCCACTTTGCTGCATTAACAATGCAAATTTCCCACTTTTGGGATGATCAATTCTCCAATAACCTAGAATCGAGTTTTAGTCCCTATTGTTAGTTTTAGTGGAGATTAACAAGAATGAACAACAGTGTAGTAAAGGTGTAACTTTCTGAACCCCTTGTAGTGCAACACGTAACCATTAAGTGTTCTATAAAAAACCAAGTTCCCCATCATGAGGATGAACTATTTAACTATGCAAAGACCCATTTGGTTCAAATGGTGCTTTGGTTTCTCAAAGTTCTATATACATCTATTACCTTCATAGAAACTGTTCTGTAAAGAGTGTAGCAGTTGTGTGGGACGCTCATGCTGATTTTCAGTCCATGAAAGAGATGTTTTGCTTTCTCGGTTAGAATGGCTGCAGTCAGTGCAGGCCCTCATGGTCCTCTCTGTGGTCCTCTCATCCATCTCCTTCCTGGTGTTCCTCGGCCAGCTCTTCACCATGTCCAGAGGGGGACTCTTCTACTTCACTGGCCTTTGCCAGATCCTTGCAGGTACTAAAGGAACCAAAGATGAATCACTGTAGGGATGTTTTGGGCTCAGACGATGTCTGACACTATAACTTGGTTTTCCAGCTTTTTCACCTGTTTCCTTCCAGCTAGATTAACCCAAGCCACAGACTAAACAATCTAAACTTAACACTTGAACCTAGGGTTAGTATAATTACACTGGCCTATATATGCAGTAAGTATGTAACATTTCAGTCAGCAGACTCTCTTCAGTCAAGCAAATCTGTGCTGTGTGAGGGATGAAGAAGAGGGCTTTAAATGCAGCTATGACTCTGTGACTTTGATGATTTTGATACTGTGGCGAGAAGCCTCTTCTCATGAGGGTAAATAAATGCCAGTTGATGTACCACAGTTTGAAAACAACTGTGTTCAGTAATGCCAGATAGGCTCACTTATGTGTTTTGTAACACTGTATGACCCTGTAATTAATATAAAAGTGCACACGAAGGAGGTCTGCTACTACTATTTGTAGCTATGGAACATACATTTGTACATTTTCAAAAACAGAAAATCACACAAAGTCAGAAACCACATAAGCAAGTATACTGATGCAAATGTGTGACAATTTGAAGGGTAAAGGGTTCTATTATTTCTTAGATTATACAAGCCTTGTAGCTTTAGTACAAGACTAAAGATTTAAAAAAATGTTGGAAATGAATCATGTTCTGCTTGATCGGACTGCATTCAGGTTAAGGGGTGGTGGTGGCTTAGTGGTAGGGTATTTGCCTCTGGACCAAGAGGTCATGGGTTCAAATCCTACCTTCAGCACCACCACTGGGTTCCTGAGCAAGACCCTTAACACCCCCAGTTGCTCCAAGGAGACTGTCCCCTGTAGTTAGGGAATGGAAGTCGCTTTGGATGAAAGCGTCTGCTAAATGTAAGGGGAAAAATCTGGAAATATGACTTTAATATAAACTTGAATGAAACTTTTGAATATTAGTCATAATGGTGTTTTGAGTTCAGATTTCCCCCTTCTTACATGTATTGCAGTAATATGTTTAAACAAGGAGGAATTTATACTGGGTTGTCCAGTGGCAAAGCCATCTAAGGTTTTGTCCTGTTGTTGGGAGGCCATGGGTGAAAACAAAAATGTTGTTAATTAGGCCAAAATGTGTGTGACACTTTTGTTAGAGTTAGGATTAGAGTGCTGATATTCAGAGTAACTTTCAAACTTAATCTCTTATGGTCATGACATTTCAGTGAATAATATGACTGATCAGTAAATAATATATAAGTGAATAAGAATAATCACCATCAGTGGAACTCAGTGCCCCCTTTCTCTCTCACAGGTTTGACAGTTTTTTCAGCCGTCCTCATTTACTCTTTCAACCGGGAGAAGATTCTGCATGATTCTCCAGCGCTGTCCAAGGGCCGCTTCGGCTACTGCTTCGTCCTGGCCTGGGTGTGTGTGCCCCTGCTCCTCTGCAGTGGGGTGCTGTATGTGCACCTGCGCAAGAAATCAAAATCATAACCAGTCAGATGAAACATAATTTTCTGCATCTGTTTGTCTACGTGTACACTTTCATCATGCTTTGTTATATACATAGGCAGTGCCAGGGAGGTGCACCACCACATAAAGTGTACCCCAATATCAGTGTTGTGATATGACTGTTAAAAATGTATTGGAAGACATATTGCACTGTGCTTGCAACGTTGAAATGTTTTTCCCTTCTCCTGTTAAATTTAGAAGTGAGACTTTGTCCCGACAGTTGCAATATGCATATACTTTCATATGTAAACTTTACCATCTCAATTTTTTATTATTTCAGTCAGGTTCATGTTGTCTGACTCCTGTGACGTACCTTTTCAACATACACTATATGGACAAATGTACTGGGACACACCTGTTTTTCAGGGTTTGGGCTAGGCCTCTTACTTCCAGTGAAGGGTTATCTTAATACTTTAGCAAACCAGGACATTTTGGACAACGCCATGCTTCCAACTTTGTGGACCCAGTTTGGGGAAGAACCGTTACTATTCCAGCATGACTGTGTCCCAGTGCACAAAGCAATGTCCATAAAGTCATGGCTGGATGATCTCAGTGTGGAAGAACTTGACTGGCCCGTACAGAGCCTGACCTCAACCCTATCCAACACATTTGGGATGAACTGGAACAGAGATTTTGAGCCAGGACTTCTCGTCCAACATCAGTGCCTGAACTCATAAATGCTCTACAGAATGAATGGACGCAAATTCTCACAGAAACTCCAAAATCTTGTGGAAAGCCTTCCAAGAAGAGTGGAAGCTGTTATAGGGAGGGAGGACCAACTCCATACTGAAGTCTAAATATTTGAATGCAATGCCATTAAAGTCCCTGTTGACGTAATGGTCAGGCGTTCCAATGCTTTTGTCCATGTAGTGAATGGATAACAAATATATGTCTTTTTGTAGAGGATTGAAATGCGGAGAAATAGCTTTTGCCAGTGTATTATATAGAGCTTTACTGCATTTTATAGCATGCATAAGTGAAGTATGTAAATATGTGTACTACAAAATTTCAATACGTTGGAATTGACAGCACTTGGCCTGTGTGTATTGTACCACATATTATTGTATTAAAACGGTTATGCTTGGGGCTTACGGTGACGTCATGAAGAGTTGAGCTGAGTTCGTCCACTAATTAAATTCCTAACAAACACTATTCAGACTCGACACAGCCCTTACAAATTCAGCATGTCACTATTCAGGATAGTTCCAAGGTAAAGTCAGAAACATCGAAGCAACAAGCTCCTGCTGGGCAGGCAACGAATGCTAACGCTAATGATACAGAATCCAGAATTCTTGCAGAACTGGAGACATTAAGAAATGAAAACCTAGAGGGACACAGCCACAACAAACAAGCATTGACAAATGTAAAACTCTCACTACAAGAGCAGAAAGGTGAAATAAAAAATCTCGAGAAAAGAACCACGAAGGCGGAGGGGCGCATTAGCGCCGCAAAAGACAACGAGAGAAGACACGAGCGAGCTGTACGCGACCTGCTACGTCGGGAGTAGACCTAACGACGAGATTCAAAGACAATAAATGTAAGTATTATTGTAATAGATGGAACTCAAGTATGAGCGGTGACTATAAATCCCGCATATGGAGCAGTAACAGCTCCACGAACCGATCGACTGCTTTGTGTTTTCCACGGAGGTCCGGTCACATTCCTACGTTACATCGGGAACTGCTTGGTGTTTAGGTTAGAAGTAATTTAACAAGAACCCAATACGGAGAAGTTGGATACGTGGAAGTTCATCCTAGTTTGCTTGTTCAACTTCATTTGTTGTATTATGTGTTTTTTTGCTTTGTTTATTTTACCTTGAGATTAGCACTGGGCCACTGTCATTTTGTGACATGTATGACATATTGTATGTACATTTGGAAAAAGTGAAAGGAGGGAATGCTGCAAAGTTTAAGATAATTATATATGGTTAGTTCAAATTATGTTAGCTATAACGTTAAGGGTCTAAACCGTCCAATTAAGAGAGAAAAAATAGGTTATAAAAAAACCGCACTGCTCCATAGCAATGATCCAAGATCCCATTTGTCAGAAAAAACATTTTAATTTAAGAAGATAATGGGTGGATCAGGTATACAGCGCATCATTTTAAAATGGAAGAAAAAGGGATGTTTAAATTCTGTTGAACAAATCTGTCTATTTTAATCATGAAAAAACGTTTGAGGATAAAGATGCAAGATATATGATGGTAACAGGAACTATTGGAGGTATTACAATAACAATGCTTAATCTTTATGGACCAAATGAAGATGATATAGATTTTTTTTAAAAACATAGCACCCTTATTAGCAGACAAAGCAAAAGGAATTATTTTGGTAGGTGGAGACTTTGTGTGATTAGACAAACTATGGATAGGCTCCCAGCGAGAGTATCTTCTACTCTTCTAGTAATGATCAGTGAATTAGGCTTGGTAGATATTTGGTGCTATTTACATCCCAAAAATAAGGAATATACTATTATGTCACTGGTCCATGATAGTTATTCCAGACTGGATATGTTTTTAATGTCAAAAACAGATATCCACAGGACATATGAGTGCGGTAGTAAACCAATGACCTTATCAGACCATGCACCTGTTATTTTAAAGAGAGGATCACACAAGTATTTTAAATATTGGATACTTAATGTTTCTCTGTTAAATGATGATCCAACAAGAAATTTGTAAAGGCTTAACAGACTATTTTGCCATTAATGATAATGGTACAGTTTCGCCTTCCATTCTTTGGAAATGTCAACAAGCAATTAGAGAGAGAAATGAAGAAATTAGAGAAGGAGCATCTACAATCAAAATATTAAAAAATATTAGATTTATGAACAGAAAATAGACAAAAATTGCACGATATATTAACCTATAAAGCAGAAGCATTGTGATTTGCAAATTGGAAGTATTGTGAAATGGGCAATAGAGCAAGTTGTTTGTTGGCCTTCCAGTCCAGCAGAGTAGTGTATAAGATACATTGTTTGAAGGAAATATATTTAAATCTTTTTCACAACTCCAAGATAAGTTTTTTTCTACCTTTAAGTGAGCTATTTAGGTATTTGCAGATTAGACACTATATTACAACAAATAGAGATTGGGGTTATATAAAAGAAGAACCATAGAGACCCACTTTATATAATGTTTGAACGTCCTTCATCAATGAAATAATGTTAAAAAAAAATGGTTATGCGTGCTGGCACACTTCTTTAGCTCCTTCAAGCGTAGTAGTTTCCTACAGTCTGCCAGGTGTACAGGAAATTAATTATTCAGTCTTTGAGTTGCCGAAATTGCAACGTGTAGAAAAATAAAGCTTGTTATTGGAGGATGTGGTGACAGTTAAACACAGGCAGAGAACCCAGTCGGTCTACATTTATCAAATACCTCAAACGCAGCGCCGAATATGCCAGAGGTGTCCCAGAGATTAAAGCACAAGCTAACTCAGACATTTCGCATTTTGCCAACTTTTACAATATAATTCAATATAATACAATATAGGCTGCTGCAGGGGGTGAACATGGTAGGTACAATTTCTGTGGACAGGGGTCAGAGGCATGATAGCAGAACACTATAGAACAGAGTAGCCAAAGCAGAAGTATTAACACCAGCATTGTGGAGGACCCCCACCATCCTTGCCATGAACTGTTTACCCCCCTCCTATCTGGGTGATGACCCTGCAGCATCAGGAGCAGGTCTGCTAGACTGCAATAGCTTGTTCCCCCAAGCAGTCCGGCTCCTGAACACCATGCTGCCCCCTCACACACTGAACTCTACTCCACAGCCTGGGCTGCACATAACACTACATAACACCACACCCTGCTCTGCACTATGTAACACTACCTTGTCACTTTTTATCGCTGCTTCGGGAGTGAATGTTTACATTTGCATTCATGTATATTTGAACACTCCTCACATGCATTACTTGCATAATTTGCTATATTTGCACAAGACAATTGTTACATATGCCTCATTTGCAAAATTTACAGCTGTTTACAAAGTTATTTGGTTACACATCTGCACTGTTTTTCTTCTTTTTTCGTAGTCTGTAGCAGAGCTGTGACCAGAACATCATGTGTAGGTGGGCTTATCTGTGGGGGGCAAAAAATATCTATCCATCCATCCCCTTTTGCGTGTGTGTGTATAAACAGCTTAGTTTTATATAACTTATAAAAGCAAAAATTGTGGCAGAAATAATAACATATTGTTCAATAAAATTAACAGCCAATGAATTACTAAATTTCTCTTCCTTGAATACTCACTCATATGTGGATTTTTTTCTTAGTTTTTTACTTACTAATAATTGTTTGGCGAAACAAACCCCCGCAAAAATTTGCAGAAACCACAAATATCCTCTGCATTTTATTTGCTTATTTGTGAAAATATATTTGTTAAATTAAGAAAAATATAAGGTACTCATTTTGTAACAAATATTAACGTAAATAACGTTTTTCACTATATTTTTATTACTGTAAATTAAATTATTACTGTATTTACCCTGCTTATACCAAAGAAAACGCGCGTGCATGAATTACAGTACAGTCTATACAGGGCTAACATCAGTATTTACATTCTGGCACTGCAGGAGACAGCAGTTCAGTGTAAACTATACAGTACGAATACTGGTACCTTTACATTTTCTTTAAGGGTAATGTATTAAGCTGAATTTAAAATGAAATTAAAGTGTTTTGGGGGCATATTTAGGGGGCATATTTTCGTTTTTCACATTTCATGGATGCCCTTGGAACGTAACCCCTGCGAATTTCGGGTGTCGACAGTATTTTACAGTATTAGACAGTGTTTTACAGTATTGGACAGTGTTTTACAGTATTGGACAGTGTTTTACAGTTTTGTACAGTGTTGTACAGAATTGTTCATGGAGTGGAGTGAGAATGCGGTGCGCTGTGCTCCGTGTTGGTAGTAGCGGTACTGAGCTCAACCGTGGAGCCAGCAGCTTGCTAGCGACAGAGGTTGAAAATGTCTGGTTTTAATAAGCCACCTATGCAACTTTTGGTGCTACCAACCGGGAAATAAAAGAAGAATGAAAATTGTGCGCTGTTTTAATTAAAGAATTAACGTCAACATGTTCAAAACGTGCAGCAAACTGCGTGGCGAAGTGAACTGTGTGAGCAGCAGCACTGTGCCTGTCTAGTGGAGGACACGCCCCCACTCAAACGGGCCAATTGGAAAGCATTTTAATTGGACAGACAGAGCATTTCGGGGGGGAGGCGGGCAGTATATACTTACATATTATATCTATATTATAAGTCTATACAATACTGTATGGTTGTAGTCTCCCTGTTGTTCACACTGTGCTGTGGTTTGTTCACGCATGACTATTAGGGGACACTTTACTTTCCCTTATGTGTGTATTTGTCAGCTCCCCCTAGTGCCAGTATATGTATATTGGGCTTTTGGAAGCACAGAAAGTGGCTCCTAGGCCTCCGGCCTTATGGTCTCAGTTCATAACTGATGAATATTTTTCACCCTTGTGGCCCTCTCGGTTACGCAGATCAGTTCAGGGAGCCATAGTCAAGTTCTAGTGCTACTGGATATAAACTAATTACAACAACTTTTACAATGAAAATCTATATAAAAAAGGCATGTTTCCACTCATTTAAACAAGTCTGATGATTTTTCAGCAGTGTACGAGCTATTAAAGACTCATGTTAGCTGTAGAAACCCCACTGCAGGTTTGTGTGGTAAATAAGGACAGGAGGTGGCAACCGAACTCATAACAGTATTGAGTAGCATCCAGCAAGTTCATTTCAATATCATCAGTTGAACTTAAATGTCAGTGGCTCACAATAAATTAACAGTGTTCTGCCTACTTAATTTAAAGTCAGCAAACTGGTTGGGGCTTTTGACCTTTTTATGTAAACGTCATAGCTACACATCATTGATGTAATATTCGAAAGACTCTTAACTAAGATGTAATGGATTTCCGGATTTTATTAGTATATTAATTTGTCCACGTAAATTTGAACCTCATTAACCACACCTGATTAAACTTTGTGAGCTGAACTCAGATAATTAGAGGAGAGAAAATGCCGACGCCTGCAGAAGTGTGGTCCTCCAGGGACTCGTCACAGGTTTGGCACTCCTGGATTTGGGCTTATACGGAACAATAGATTGTTTATGAGAGCCAGAAGGTAATGGGCTTGCAGTCTTCCTGCCTTAAGGGAAGGTTATCAGTGGGTCATTGGCTCACTTCAGTGACTCGTCTTTAAACTTGTTCATTTCAAACTCACAGTCTTCAGGCTGAGATGATTTAGGAATCTGAAAGATACATATAGAAAAAAAGCAGGGTTGCTTGTCAAGCCATGTAGCTCACTTGTTTAAGCTCTGATTTCAGAAACATGAGGTCATGGGATCAAACCCAAGTCTTTAGCTTTAAGGCTTGCATGTCACATTTCATCTGGAAGTCAAATATCCAAAAAATGACCTGAGCCTCTGGCCTAAGCCCTGTAGCTCACAGTTTAAGCAACAGTTTCAAAAACAAAAGGCTCTGGGATCAAAACTGAGTTTTCAACTTTGTCACGTCATCTGAAAGTCATATATCTTAAATAAGTTAGACAGCTTGTCAAGCCCAGTAGCTGGCTTTAGCTGTGGTCTCAAGATTGGACACTTGTAGGATCAAATCAATCTCTTACTTTTAATGACTTGTATGGCACACTTCATCTGAAAGTCAAATGTCCAAAAATAAGTGGCACCTCTGCCCTGGCTCTATAGTGCACTGGTTTAAACTGTGGGCTCAAGTCTAGAAGGTTGTGGGATCAAATCTGAGTTGTGTACTTCTTATCTTGCATATCACATTAATCTGAAAGTAAAATATCATAAAATAACGTGGTTAGGTTGCAGTGGTCTTAAGAACAGAAGGTTGTGGGATCTAATCTGACTTTTATGTCTTGTATGACACATTTCATCTGTAAGTGAAATGTCCAAAAAATTCACCAAACCCACTTCAAAACTGTAAGGGCTGGATAACCAGCTGATTAGTTGGATCACATGTTGGAAGCAGTGAAAATGCTCGGATGTGCAGAGCAGTGGAAAACACTGTTTGAATGGAAAACACTGTTTGAACGTTGATATATGTTGCACCATGGTCCATGGAGAAATATCTCATCAAACTATGTATGTGTTCACACCTGCTGATGACAAAGGAACGTTGAACTATTTTAGAGCAGTCTTGGGAGCTCAGCATTCCAGTGGACCACCTGATGCACCTGTCCCAACTCATTGTGCTCTTCTGAAGACCTTCACTGGCTGGATCCGATTCATTTATGTGCTGGAAAGTTGATCTCCAGGAGGAGGGTTGATGACCACCTGGTGTTACAGCAGACCCGCTTCCAACACATAACTAGTTAACGAGATACTGAGGAGAAATGGGTTTGTTAGAAGTGTTTTCAAGTCCTGCTTCTGCAGAGTGTTTTCACTGCTCCCAACACACCTGATCCAACTAATCAGCTCCTTAATATGCCCTTACTGTAAGCACTTAAATAAGTAGGGCAGTGGCATCCAGGACCAGGATTGGGAAACCACGTTAGAGAAGGAAACACCACAATCTGGAGGGCAGTAGTGCTCCAGGAATAAGACTGAGAAGATTAAGATATTCCAGTATTTCCCAACCTTGGTTCTGGAGACCACTCTGCCCTGCACGTTTAAGTTCTTTCCTTTTTTTTAAGAAACCACTCCAGCACAGAACGGGCTTGATTAGTTGGATCAGGTGTGGTGGGAGCAGTGAAAACACCTCAATGGGCAAAGCTGCAGGCCATCTGGACCAGGGTTGAGACAATCAGACTTCTTTGTAGGCCACCGCTACTTCTGTCCAAACACTTCTAACAAAATAAGGACAGAACAATCCGTTTTAATTACAGCTTTGACTATCGTTTTAAAAATATATATATTAGGGCTGGGCACGTTAATGCCTTATCGCGATAACATTATTTACTTAATGCCGACAATTATTTTATCATGCTTTAACGCAGGTTTTTAAAAAAAAAAACTTTTATTTTGAAAGTTTGTTGCTTTTTTGGCCTCATGAGTGCACACAGCACGCAGCTCTATGTCTCAGCTGGTTTTCACAGTGGTCAGGCGTCATATTACTTTTGTCTATATTATATGGACAAAAGTATTGGGACGCCTGACCATTACACCAACAGGGACTTTAATGACACTGCATTCAGATACATAG
>JBBJLS010072325.1:0-10466 GCA_037577275.1 Bryconaethiops microstoma
TGGGTGGTTGCTAAGGCATGAAAGGCAGTTGCTATGGTTTAGGAGATGGTTGCTATGGAGTTTCTAGGGTGTTTCTTTGTGACAGGCCCATTTCAAAATTTCTTCAGGCCACAGCTACAAGACTCGGCAGTCAACCTCAGGCCTCATCAAGAAGAAGGGGGACAAGAAGGGTCAGATGACTGCTGTATTTGAGCAAGCACACTTTGCTTTTTCTCTGCAGTCTAGTTTTTATTGATTTTCTAAGACCTCCTTATCTCGAGCAAGATACACGAGTTGTAGCTAACCCAAGGTCATTGTTAACAGATCTCATGTCAAAATAAACACAACAGTTTCGAGAAATTATGTTCCTAAAGAATAAAAGTAGACTAAAAAACACACTTAGATGTTCTCTTGCCTCAGTAGTAAATATAATAGGTAAAAAGTTTTTTTTTTTTTTAATACATTTTTTTCCAACAGCAATGATATAAAATAAATCATATATGACATATTAATATTAGTAGTACATATACTATATGTTTATCATAATGTATGATGATAATAATATTACATATATTGCGTGTGTGTGTGTGTGTGTCTGTGTGTGTACTTACCTGCATATGGCTGTGAGGGATGGACAGGTCTAACATTGAGGCACTGAGTCTCTGTTTTCCACTCTGATCCCAGCCTGCAGAAGAAACAGAGCATAATAAACTCTGTATTTCAGTTTATAAAGCTTAAATATCATCTGATACTATGATACCTCATTTTTAAAAATCTTTTAGATCTGTCAATAAATGTGTCAATTTCAATTCGGATTTGACAGACTTTTTTTTTTTTTTTTTCGAGCAATCCTCACCTACATAATCAGTGTAAGACACAGGTAGCAAAAGAATAGCATGCCCATGGCCATGTAACAATGAAAAGTGAAACAGACAATAGAGGACTTATGCTGAGGAATGGTCATTCCAGTGGGTGGCATTAAAAAAGGAAGGGTAAATATTTGAATAGAGCATAGCGTGCAAAAAGATGTTATGAGGAAATGATATATGATTAGCACAGTTGCACCATCTCTACTTGTATTTACCTTCTGGAAGAAAAAAAAGATTCTTTCTCAATGACTATAAAGGTGATAAAACATAAAAGACACCATATGGGACCAAGGAATAAGTCAATAGTTCCTTCATGCAACTGGATCATAAAGGGATCATGCCTCAAACTCCCCTCGCAGCACAGGGTTACAATTACAGCTGCATAATGGTGACAAAATGTAATATACTGATGGCATGGCTATATATTTTGAATCATCTTGCAATAAACATTGCTGAACCATTGGCAGGGCATGGATAAAGTCGACCTGAAATCAACATCCCTGATCAAATGAAGCACGATTCATCTTACCGCCATATCAACTTTTGCAGCTTCTAGAGTTTTTTTTGGGATTAGCATTTAGAGAAAAATGCTTGGGACCACTTAGTGATCACTGACAATTATCAATAAATTAATAAGTGATCATATTTTTAGCTCTATGTGTAGCATTTTAAATGCACTGACTTAATGCACTGCAATCGCTGCATCCGAAGTGTTTCATTATTTAAAAAAAGAAAAGGCAAAAAGAAGATGCAGAGAGAAGAAGAAACGGATTCAGTGAGTTAGAGCTAAAAAAAAGTTTACTTTTTTTTTTAAACAGTACTCACAGGAACAGAAAAAAGGGTAACATTAAAAATAAATTTAAAAATATAACTCAAGAAGATCTGCTGAAGCTCTGCTGCAGCAGTGCTGTGTCTGTGTGGTGGAGTTTTAGGCTCTGCTTTAGCTTGGTGCTCCAGGTGTTAAAATGACAAACTATAAAATTAACGGACTTGATGGGTGCCTATTTAGAACTTGAGGTTGTTTTTGTTACTGGGCATCAAGGCCTTGTCACCCCAAAATAACTGTTAAATATATACTGAAGTGAAATGACAGTGTGAAACGTCTGTCATTTCAATTATAATTTTACAATAGAATTATGATATTAACCAATAATGTTTCACTATCCTACACATCACCCCTACCTATCACTGAGAAAAAACACTCAGCTAGCTCCAGGATGCTCCCTGATGCTGCGTATGGTTATGAAATCAGTCATGATTTTCATTAACTCGATTGGCCTGCATAAAGTTCTGTGGGATTGCATCTATTCCTCAATTCAGTGGAGAAATATGGGATCATCTTATAAAACAGTAGTTCCATATTTAAAAGCGATGAAAAACCATGACTATAATTTCTTTTGTTAATTGCTAATTTTGTGTGCAGGAGGACAAAAAGTCCACTGGTACAGTTTATTGTTAAATGTTTTTTTAGCACTACAATTTGTTTGCATCTTTGGTCTAAGTCATAATATATTCATTAAAGTGTACTGTAACAAAATTTCTCATGATTATGATTAAACGTTTTCAAGGTCTTTTTATTGCTTAAACCATTTAGTAGAAAAGGAATCAGAAAATTATTTTTAAAAACCTAGGCCCCTATCTGTCACCAAGGTAGAAGGAAGGGAAAAACACATAATAAAATAACCTAAAACCCTATAGTTTTCAAGGTAAGGATAAAATATTGCCAATTACCAATTCACCCATTTTAGCCAAGCACAAAATCTTTAACTGGTCAGCATGCTCACTGCACATAGTTAAACATTCAATGACTGCCTACTGTAGACTTGTTTGCTCACTGAAAACTTTTCTGATCTCAGTATTGTGAAGGCTGACAACACAACAATGACTAGCAATCAATACATTAGGCAGGTCTAGTTAAATCAGCCCCATCTGTAGCACCACTGCATTAGATCCACACAATAACAACTGTAATAAGCATGGTGAAGAGCACACTTTCTTTATATAGAACAGAAATATGTAGACATACAGGCTGCCTACCTGACACGTGGCTTCCTGGGGGAGCTCTCAGAGCATTTCGCCTCATGGACATCGGAGAAACAAAGCTCATAACATGACCCGGGAGAACTGGTGCACTGGGGTCATACACAATTTGACCAGTAGCAGCTAGCTCCGCTTTCCTCTCTGCATATGTGGCCCATGCAGAACCTGGAGAAGTATGAAAAGAAATACATAATTTATGTATATAATCAATGGTAAACGATTGGGATTTTTTAAAGTCTGCGACCTGGACCTGGGAAACTGTGCAGGCAGACCTTCTAATTGAATGAGTTCAGTTACTTTAAAGTCCACCTTTTGCTGACACAGGTGTTAAGTGGTGAATGCAGCTTGTACAATCCCGATAGAAAACTACTGAACCATCGAATAGGTTGCTCTGGAGCAGCCGCACATGAGTAGGTGTCCACAAACTTTTGGACATACATATTTTTGGGGTCCCTAAAAAAAACTGGGCAGTCACTCACTCTGGTAGTTGGGGTAGGGAGCTCTGGGTTGTATGTAGGATGGTCTGAAGGAGGGGAGCACAAAGGGAACCTCTTTGCCATCAGGAGGCAGTTTGGAGAGGAGATAATCCTCCGAGACGCCCACATTCTTCTTCCACTCACTTTCCTTCACTGCTTTTTCAGGGAATGGAGCTTTAATGACTAGAAAAGAGTACATACACATTAAAGCGGGAGTGCCACATCAACAACAACAAAAAAATAATTAAATGGTCAAGATTCTAGAGTCAGTATTGTTCACAGAGGTTATGAATATATATATATCATTAAATTAAAGTTATTAAATTAAAGGGTCATACACTGTGATAACTAAGACATTGTTTTACCATAGTTTTTGACACATTAAGGGTCAGGGATACATACAGAGCATTATGAGGCAAAATAGTCTCTGAAGAAAACGTATTTAGTTCAGATATTCTGCAATTTCATTATTACATGTTACATATAAACACTCAGAAGACACGTGTAGGTTCACTGGTGCATTTGGATAATAATAAAATGGCTAGAAATGTTTGGTAGACCCCCAGTCCTATTCATCACCACCGTAAATATAATCTCAGCAAGTTTCTCTACAATTAACCATTTCACACCAACCCACCTTGAATGACTTTGTTTACAAGTTTTTTGTTTACTGAATTTGCCAAAAGTATGAAAAAAATCCATATTTCCCTTTTAACAGTAGCTTAGCACTAATCAGATGAGGGTAGAGGAGCCTGAGACCACACTCCAGAAGATGCATCCTCGTAGCAATATGATTCAAATGAAACAAACAACTCCGGTGAAACAGTATTAGGTCTAAACTTCTCACTAAACCTCTTTCTAAAACTTTTTATCGCATGCAGAATCTTTTAGCAAAAGAACTGAAGTGTATCAAGAGATGCGGGCAAAAGTGAAGCAGTGCAGGAGCTGAAGCAACACAAGAGAATCGAATTAGGGATAAAAATGATTAAAAATTGAGGACTAACATAGAACTGAGGAGTTTTTCCCTCACAGAAATATCCCAATATGTTCACAAAAACGGTTAGAGTTTTACTCAGGCGAGCACAAATACACATAAAAGTCACTTTAGAAAAACTGACAGCACTGACACAACCATATAATGTAGCCTAAAGGTTAGAGAACTAACTTTTACTGTGATTTAGTAGTTCAGTATGAATTACTGCTGTAATTAGAGGCTGTATGAATGCAGAAGAGCGGAATCTCACTCTGAGTGTCTGGCTCTTTCTCCTTGGTCATGAAAAGCTTGCAGCAATGTTTAATACAGTCTGTCGCCATGTCGAAGGCTTCCAAATAGTCCTCAGGAGTAAAGGTGAAGGTTTCTCCAGTGCCCAGATGACTGTGCCCAGCCTGCAGTTCATACTGGAGAACTCTCTCCCACAGTAAGCGCCTCAGCACCATTCAGCCTCAGGTACGGGGGGGCGGGGTTGGTTGTCACGTGAAGAACAGATTTGCATCTCATTTGCATTCGAACATTTTTCCTTACGTCTGTTCTTTAAGTCCGTCGTTTTTTCCAGAACATATATTCATGTTTTTTTAGCTATCAAAATGACGTTGGTGCAAAACGTATGTTTATAAATGAAGCAACACTATAAAAAAATACATCCGAAAATAGTCATCGACGCACGTGCAATATTTTCCAGCAGTGGTGCTGTTATTAATAGGTTTCCAGTATTAATGCTCTTTCTGACTCCACCTCAACACACAGGTGTTTAATCAGGTGCTCTGGTTCAAAAGACGCATTCAGTACAATTTAAAAAAGCTCGCTGATTAAATATCAAATTATAAATAAATAAATACGTACATAAATAGGTTCCCTTAATTTAAACGACCAGTTTCTTTGGTTCACTTTTGTAGAATTTAAAGAGATTTAAAAGCAGCTCACTAATCACATTTTAAACACAATAAATAGATAGATAGATAGATAGATAGATAGATAGATAGATAGATAGATAGATAGATAGATAGAAAGATAGATCTATCAAAGGAAGAAATAAATGAAAGGAGAATTTACTTCAGCAGAATTTGAAAAGATTACAAAACAGCTCACTGATTAAGTAACAAACGTAAGTAAATAAATAATTAATAAATACTGATTATGACTGACAATTTCCTTTAATTTCTCTTTCAATAAAGTGCCAAAATGTGCTCAGGCAATGGTTTGTATTTTTTGGCCTGAATCTTTTTTTTTAGAAGTTCACATTTAAAATAAAATGAATGAATAAGTAAATACATAAATGGTATAAAATTTACAGTTAACTACGAGAAATATGTATTCGTATAAAAAATTCACAAAACGCCCTGTTGCGCGGCTCAAATCTTTATTCAAACCTTTTTCTTTCCGGAAGCAATTCCTATCAGGAAATTTCTGATCATTTTAGCCAAGTTTATTATGCTTGTTTGTTTTTATTGAATATTTTAACTGTTTTAAACACTCAGCTGGATTATGTTCGGTTGTATTAAATGATATTCACCACACGTTCTCAGGTCGTCAAGTTCATCTTTATTTGACTGACCAGGCTCTCTTGTTACACTGTAAAAAACTGAGACAACAGATGATTCAGAGAATAGATGACTTTTGGACTAAAAAAAAAAAAAAACATCTGCAGCCAACAAATCACAATAACGGGGCTGTGGTGTGATGTGTAATGGTGGGGTGTGATGATAGTGATGATGATGATAATTATAGAAGACTGGAAAGTCTGGGGGCTAAAACTGTACTAGAAAAGTCACAAAGTTAGTGTTAGTTTCATTTCACAGTTTCCTGGAGCAAAGAACTGACAAAAGAGAGCTGGTGCCACAATAATATAAAAGGCCTCTTTAAGAATGAGTAAACTGTGAGCTTCAGTCATTTCTGTAAATGATTCCCGAAGAGGAAGAGAAACAACACAAATGCAAACATGAATTCACAACGACAAGGAAAAAAACCATAAATATCCTTCTGAGTGGATGTATATGAGTGAAAGTGGAGGACGCAGAGGTTACAGAAGGCAGCCTTTTTAGAAGAAATCCACCAAATTTCCAAAACTCCTGCATAATTAGATGGTTGAGATGTAAACATTCAGAATGGGATTTGTAAAAAAAAAATGCTCTGTTGTAGAGAAACTTATTGAGTCCGAATTGTTCACAGTGGTGGTGAATGGAACCAGACGTCTGCCTCTAAAAGTTCCAATACAGAGCTATTACATGAAATGGTTATGAAGACGCTGCCTGATGCCTGAGACATTGTTTTAAGAGTCTGTTGAGCTTTTGCCCCAAAACATATTGTAAAAATGCATTCATGGTGGAAGGATACATACAGGGCGTTGTGAGGCATAATAGTCCCCGAAGAAAACTTGATTTGCCACTATTTTACCTACATATAAACATGCAGAAGACAACGGTAGATTCACTGGTGGGTTTGGATAGTATGTAAAAGGGCTGTATTTGTGTTGTAGACGTGACACATGGTTCAGTATGACATCACTGTAAAGAATTTGGTCATTTTCTCTATAGTAAACTTTTTCACACTAAACTCACTCTGAATGACTTTAATCCTTAGAATGCAAGCGGCATGGATCCAGCTCCTTATCTGGAAGTTGGTCCGGTTTCTGTTGATGCTCAATGTGTCAAACGTCATTCCGTCATTCCTATGTCATGTAGAATCAAAGTTATTGTAATTTAGAAAACATGTAATAATACAAATGCCCATAAAGAACAAAAATGCCCAAATGTCTTTTATTTGAGGTCAAAGAAACAAATGAAAAAAAAAGAGGAGGGGGGAGCAAACACTGCAGACTGTTTTTATTTGAGGAAATCAGATTTTACTAATACGCTTTGAGTTCTAAGGGTTAACCACTAATTTATGCAGAAATTTGGAACAACTGGTGGAATTCTCCCTTAACACCCATTTGAAGAGGCACAGATTGATAAAAGGAACAATTTGGTGCAACACTTCAGTCCAGACTTGAAGGCAAATTGTGATGTAAAAAACAAAAAACAAACAAAAAAAACCAAACCAAAACAAAACAAAAAAAACAGTCAAAGGGTGTCAAATACATTCCAGAACAGATATGAACAAACGCAGCTGCCTGATGGGTAATACGGTAACAGGACGTCCATGATGGAGGTAAGGGGTATGAAACGGAGACGGGTCAGAGCTCATCTGTAGAGGTCTCAAAAGGGGTGTTCGGAGACGAATATCGTGAGGCGAATGATGGAACTGCCACGAAAGTTGATGACGTTGTTGACTGTAACCATTTCCAGGTCCAGAACGACAGTCCTCGGTCCCCTGATTGGCCGAGCCAGAACCAGCGTGGCGCTGACCTCACTGGTTTGCTGTGAAAAAAAAGAACAGTAGGAAACGTAGTTTCAGACCTCAGCTGTCTGATCAAAACTTCATTCATTTTTTTCACACCCTCTGACAAATCAGGACGAAAGCACCAAAATTAATACCTAGTCATTTTAACTTACACTTCATTGCTCTCTTCATCTTGTAATGTGTACTATGCACCTTATTATTTCACTGTTTTTTTTAAGCACAAGAATCCTCTTAGTTTTTTACTACTTACATTTTATTATTTTACTCAATTTGTGTTAAGGTTTTTTTTTTTTTTTTTACTTTACTCTACAAACTTGAGGGTGCCCTGTGTCAGAGATTTTAAACTTCATTACTAGTAATGATGCTCCATTTTTAATCTGTATGTGACAATAAACTTGAAAGACAGCGATATAAACTTGAAAACAGTCATAACTGATATTTTACTCTCCAATTTTCCAACCTCTGTTTTAAACGGGCCGTTTCTGTTACTGTGCCTTTATAACTTGTACATGCAAATGAACTCTGCTGTGATTGGCTAACCTGTATGCCCTGTGATTGGCTGTCCCTCAGTCAAAGAAGCAGTCCTGGGAAATTCTACATGAATGGGTGGAGCTAAGCTGCTCTAGGCTGCAAGGAAGATTTATGGAACTGTGTTGATTTTCATGCCATGACCCAAAAAAACAAACAAAAAAAAAAAAACAGGCCATTTTTACAGCTTACAGTCAATATATAGTAACTGTATGAAGGGATGTTTGAAATTTATGTTCACATATTGCACCAGACAGCATTCGCAAAGATTTTTCCTCCAAAAAAATACAGTTTCAGAGATATGAGGTTCTGTATGAGGAAAGCGATTATATATTATTCCCAAGCGCAAAGCAGCTGTGGATGAATGATGCCTGTCCTGGACATACGGTACCGTGTAAAATTCTTAGGCACCTATGCAAATTGTTTCATTTTTCTAAGTGTGTGACAAAGTGTCTTTTTGATAGCAAAGTTAACATTAGAATAAATGCAAACAAACAAGAACGCGGTAAAAATACCAAGATTTGTTTTGTTTGTAAAAAAAGAAGAACTCAGTTCAATTCGGTTCCAGATTTCTCCTCGGTTTCTCTAGCCATTGTTTGGATTCGTGAAATTCTGTCAGCAGCTCCTGATTTAATTTAATGAAGGACTGACTGAGTCAAACCAGGTTTCTGACGGAAACTACAAGTAATACCGGACTTCCACAAGGAACACACCGATATACTGAACAGAACATCACTATTTACTGTATAATGTTATTTGTATTTATTCCTTTTGGGGGTTTTTAGTATATTTGGTAATATTGATGTGAATAAAAGTACTGACTGCTCATCTAAACAGTTTTTAAATATTAATTTCACCAATGTCAAGACTTTTGTACAGTGGTGACCAGAGAACAGAATGGAACAGGAGACTCAACTGGGACTATCCTCTATTTTCACGTGCATACAGCTCCCTCTATTGGCCACATTCTGCAAGTGCACACAGACTGCTGAACAGGATTTATGGACACAGCTGCACGATGTATTTGAATACAGCTCTTCAACACCAGATATAATTCTAAATGTATACTTTCTGTCAAAAATATGCCTTGCACTGAAAACCGAGAAATGCTTCCTGGTACTGAGAGCAGGTCTTAAATAATGATTTAACATATTTATATATTGCTATTTCCATCCAAAAGTGGTTAAAACACCTGAAAGGTCAGAGTGTTGATGAGTGGCCTTCGGCTTTTCTCTCGAGGCTTTTATCAGATGTTCCTTCAGTTTTGCAACATCTAAACAGAATTTGAGGTATTGCAATCCAAAAAAGAAAACACGCAAGAAAGCACATTGAAAGTCTAGGGATCCTGGAGCAGTGTGGAGGCTGAATTGGGTTCCACTCACCCGCATGTAAAACTCTCGTCCCTCATTGCCAGATTTGATCTGAAAGATGTAAAAGGCTCCTGGATAGCGAGTGGTTGCCTGCATCTGAAATATATCTGCAGGAACACTCCGGCCAGACGACAGGTCCATGTGACGGTACAGAATAGTGAACGGCCTGTCTCTACAGGCCGGGTTCTCTGCTGAACACATGCACTGACTGAGAGAGAGGGAGAGAAAGTGAGAGACAGAGCGAGAGAGAGAGAGAGAGAGAGAGAAAGAGAGAGAGAGAGAGTAAGAGATTTCCATCAGTTACATTAATTCCAAGGTTAATTCAATTATCAATTTACAGCAATCAGCAATTTACAGAAAGTTACAGAAATCAGCTATAGTCAAACATTACTTTTTTGTATTACTATTACATAGCAATAGCAATACAAAAAAACACCCCTCACCCCAAATGTAGTCGAGCAGCCAAGACATGTTTAGCATCTGAAGTTTGCATCTTTACTTTTGCAAGGCAGCTACGAGGTTAATGGAAGTAACAAGCAACTGAAATTTATTCCCCATTAGCAAGAAATGTATTCCCCATCAGCAAGTCTGTTTAAGAACACATTGTGCAACTGTCTGGAAGTGTCGGCCCCATCACTGGAAGGTCCTGAGTTTGATTGGCCCTCTGTGACCAGGAGTCCAAAAATAGCATTACTGGTCGGTCTCTCTCTCTCAGAGAACAGAATGCAACAGGAGACTCAACAGGGATTATCCTCTATTTTCACGTGCATACAGCTACCTCTATCGGCCATACACACACACACACACACACACACACACACACACACACACACACACACACACACACACACACAAACACAAAAACACA
>JBBJLS010072326.1:0-10466 GCA_037577275.1 Bryconaethiops microstoma
ACCCCTCTGTTCATGTGAAGCTTTTTTTTGTTTTGGTGTGGTATTGGGCGGCCCACCATAGTTCCCGTGGTCGCCTTAGACTGACGTCATCTTGGTGCTTTGAGTTAACTCCTGCATTTGCATGAGGGTGGGGGCGTGACAGGACTCCTCCAGCTCAGTAGTCCGGTGATGTAATGTGTGGAGAGAGAGAAACTGAGCGGACATTTGGACATCACCTCAATCTTCCATCCAGTGCCAGAGCTGGCTGCACGGAGCAGAAATAAATTAACCCTACTATTGTGTTTCGGTCAAATCTAACCGATTTTCAAATTTCTCTCTAAAAAATGCAGTTAATTTTATCGGTTTCTTGTAAGGTTGCATAAGATAAACCTTTATTAGTCCCACAAGTGGGAAATTCGATGACGTTGCACAACGTTGCATGACGTTAAAAAAAAAAACACTGAGATTACATATGGTGTGTTTCGTTGAATTTACGAACAACCATGGTGTTAACGGTGAGAAATTACCGGATATTACTCAGACTACTCAGTAGTCTGGTGATGTAATGTGTGGAGACATTGGAGCATCACCTCAATCTGCCAGCTGGTGCAAGAGCTGACTGGGCAGAGAAGAAACACACTAACCCTGCTGTTGTGTTCCAGTCAAATCCGAACGATTTTCAGACAGTCTCTCTATAAAATGCAGTGAATTTCATTGGTCGGCCAAAAGGTTCCATGACTTTGTTCCCGGACAAAAATTACCGTCAATTAACAATGAATTAGTAAGACTACGATTATTGTATAAAATAGAGTTTAAGAACATTTCCACACCCCACCACATTGTACCTTTGAGCACAAACACACACACACACTCGCTCCCTCTCTCTCACACACGTACACACACAATCTTTTAACTTAGAAAATAATTTTCATTTTCTGTTAAAAATGGGCACTATTACTTTAGGTATTTTACCTCCCAGTGCTGTTTCTGCAATTGAACTGAGTGCAGAATGTTTAGCATGCTGAGGTATGAAACAGGTTTTTATGTTGGACTGTTGGATGGAGGGGGACTGAAGCATATGGTGATGTTGAAATGTTGAATGGAAGGAGGATGTCCAAAACGGGGTGGTGGTGGACACAGGGGGACTGAAGCAGGTGGTGATATTTGACTGTTGGACAGAGTAGGACTGAAGCAGTTGGTGATGATGTACTTTCATATGGAAGAAGAGTGGCTGAACCAGTAGTGATGTTGTATTGTCTGATGTAGGGGGACTGAAGCATGAGGTTACATTGGAGTATTGGATGGAAGGCGGATGTCCGAAACAGGGGTTGATGGTGGACAGCAGGGTACTGAAGCAGTTCGTGATGCTGGACTGTTGGACATAGGGAGACTGAATCAGGTGGTGATGATTGTTGTATGGTGGGAGAGGGACTGAGCCAGTTGTAGATCTTGGACTGAATCAGGTGTTGTTGGACTATTGTACAGAAGGGGACTGAAGATGGTGATATTAGACTGTTGGATGGAGGAATACTGAACCAGGTGGTGATGTTGGACTATTTTATAGAAGAAAGGAGACTAAAGCAGGTTTTAAGTTGGACTGTTGGATGGAAGGATGTAGGACTGAAGCAGTTGGTGATGTTGGACTTTTGTACAGAGGGAGACTGAAGCAGCCACTGATGTTGGACTGTTGGAAGGAAGGTGACTGAAGCAGGTAGTGATGGACAGTTAGATGGAGGAAATTTGAAGCAGGGGGTGATGTTTGACTGTTCTACAAAGGGAGAGGGAGTGAGGAAAGTGATGATGATGGACTTTTGGAATGAGGGGACTTAATCAGGTTGTGATGTTGGACTGTTGGACAAAGGGCAACTGGTGCAGGTCTTCTGTTGTTGCCTGGTTTGGGACTGAAGCAGAAGGGGATGTTGTACTGATTTTCAGAAGGCCTTGCAGGTGATGTTTCCCATTTTTGGACAGTTTGTCCACATAACATTTTTGTCCACTTCTCCTGAACGTGGTTCATAAGCAAGCTTTTAACTTTTCTCCTGAAAATCACAAGCAACCTGGTCATTGAGGCCGTAATTAGTCCCTATATTCCCTTCCTTTCCATTTTTTCAGTTTGTAATGTTCCGATCTGGTGACTGTTGCTGTGGGTTTTACCTTGTCTAATAAAATCTTTACTAGTTGCTGCTATTAAAATTCTTGGAGAGCTTTTCATCTGAACAGGTCAAGAAAATTAAAATTAAAATGGGTGGGGAAGTCAAAATACTGCCAAATATTGAAGGATCCAGAATATCTTTTTAATTCTCTAATAGTACAAAGAGCTGGATGGACAGACCGATATTTGATGGTTGCTATTAGACAATGTCCAGGTAAACAACTAGGCCAAAGGAACCTGCTTAACAGTGCTTTTATTATGATTTTGCAGAAGGAGGTCAGCATAAGCTCAGGCATGCACCTTTTTAATGTGGACAACCATGGGGAAGACTTGGGGAAACATCTAATATTTTTCCATGTAATGCACATCTGGCATTCTGATGGTTGAAAAGTGTCTTTGATTGATTTATCATGGTGTTAAGTAAAAAAAATGGATAATATGTGGTGTATAAATTTACCAGAGCAGAGAAGGGGCCGATATTTTGTATTCTACTGTTGGTGGAGAGGGTGTACACCAACTTCGGAACCTGAAGCACTGGAACGCTGTTCAGGAGTTTCAGACGATTTTGATTAAAAAAATTAAAAATAAATAAAAAAACTCAACCGCTTTAATGAGCAAGTAAACTGGCGGAAAACACATTCACTTAGAATGGGCAGCGACTGCATTGTTTAATATGAATAAAAGCAGACAAATAATTTTTTTCACGCGCTCTGTAGCACGCGCACCTGCTGTGACTTCAGAAAGCTCGGACTCAGAATCTCGATAATGACAGACGGTCAGTTTACAATCTCTCAAAGATATAATACACAAAAACAGGAGCTTCTTCCTCGCGTTTCCCTGGACGAATATAACGAACACAAAATTAAATATAAACAATACAATGAAACATAACGAACATGTCAAACTTTTCAGAATATGATGACATTTCAATCAATACAATCATAAAAAATACAGTTAAATCCATTCTGGTCACATTTGCAGCGTGTATAGTGTTAGATATGGGACGCGGCACTAAAGAGTGACTGTAAGTGAAACTTAGACTTGCCAATAGTGAGCATGTAGTGTTTGATTTGGGATGCGGCCATTTAGAATTACGTGAGACTGTAGTGTTCATTATTTGATGGGTTAGACTTGCTGTGACTGAGTGTGTAGTGTTTTATTTGGGACGCGGTCCGTTATACTTTCTAATAGTGAGTGTGTAAGGAGGGATGTGAGTCACCAAGATTTGCTGTGAGTGTAGTCTGCAGTTTGTAGTGTTCGATTTGGGACGCGACCCGTTAGACCTGCGACTGAGTGTATAGCGTGTACTGTTTGATGTGGGACGCGGCCCCTCAGACTTGCTGAGGCTGAGTGTGTAGTGTGCTTTATTTGATTTTGGACGAGGCCATTATACTTTCTGTAAGTGTTTAGGGTTCACCCTTTGATTTTGGACTTGGCCCGTTCAGCTTCCTGTGAGTGTATAGTATGTAGTTTGCACGATTTGATTTGATACGTGACCGATTAACTTCACAGACGGAGTTTAAAGCGAGGTGAAAAACGAGGAGCTGAGTGGGACACTCAGACACTGTTCTGCTGTGGTGGAGTTTACAGCAAAGAAATGTCTGAAGTTTGCCTTTGTCGTTTCATTTGTACGTACCGCCTGGTTCTAATACTAACCAAGCACTAGTGGAGCTGTACGACCTTTAAACATGCTAAACCGTGACAGGCTGCATCCACAAATGCGCTGAGGATGTTGTCTCAAAGAGGGTTTACCACAAGAGCCAACCCAGAAACTCTGGATGTCTGCAGGGAGCTGAAAGTCCAGGATGCTGCCTTCAGATCTGGAGACAAGGCTGTCCTCAGAACTGGACGAGCTAACCTGTCTAAAAGGCAATGTATGCTCATGACCAAAAAATCCAAGAGCAATTTCAGAACACTAGAGACATTCTGAGCCTGTTCTCCAGGTGCATCGCTGTCTGGTATAGATACTGTACTTTATTAGACTGTAACACACAGCAGAAGATAGTGAGAGCAGCTGAGGCCCTGGCACCCTTTAGGACATTTACTGAACTCGCTGCTATAACCGATGACTGTTTCCTATGGAAGATTACAAGCATAAAAACTCAAATGGCAATTCATTTCGCAATTGTCAATTCAATATTCAGTCGGAACATGCTATTTGAAGATACATTTTGCAACTAGCAATTCAATGTGCGAAGTGCTGATGCAACCCTTAATTCATTTAAAAAATTTAAGAATAATACATTGAATAACAAGGCACCGAATTGCATTTCTTATTGCCAAGGGTTTATTGCCTCTTCTTTCAAATGCAATTGCATGTTTGGGAGAAAAACTCCATTGACAGTTCCAACTTAAAAAGTCATTTTTATTTTCTTGTAGAAATAAGCACTCCAACTTTTGCTGAAACTATACATGGGGATTCCGAGGCAGGAGGCGCTTCAGCTGCGCTGGGTGCTATTAGAAAAAATACATCCAAATCTGAGTTCACAAGGCTTAAATCTAAAGAAAAACATCAGAGAGTAGTCAACACTAAAACAGGAACATGAGAGGAAATTGAGGAGAAGCTCCCTGATGACATCAATCTAAGGAGAACATGAGGGCTAAACGTAAAATAGAGGCGCCGCCTATATCGCAATAAACCAAAACAAACCTCAACTGGACAGGGGGCGTGACAGGACTCCTCCAACTCAGTAGTCTGGTGATGTAGAATGTGGAGAGAGAGAGAGAGAGAGAGGGAGACGGAGCGGACATTGGAACATCATCTTACTGGGGTGGTGTAAGATGATGTTCCAATTTGGTAGGGTACTTGCCTCTGGACCAAGAGGTCATGAGTTTGAATCCTATAATCAGGACATCACCTCTGTGTTCCTAAGCAAGACCCTTAACCCCACGTTGCTCCAGGGAGACTGACCCCTGTAGTTAGGGACAGGAAGTCGCTTTGGATAAAAGTGTCTGCTAAATGCCGTAAATCTTACTCTGCCAGCTGGTGCCAGAGGTGGCTGGGCGGAGCTGAAAATCATTAACCCTCCTATTGTATTTCGGTCGAAATCATTTCTTCGGTTTGCTGTAAGGCTTCATGACTTCGTTTACTCAAGGCACTCATTTGCATAACATTTTTTTGTGAAATTTTTTTACATTTTGTGTGTTTTATTGAACTGATAAACACTCATGGTGTTTCCGGACAAAAATATCCAGTCATTAAAAATGAATTAGTAAGACTACGATTAGTGTATAAAATAGAGTTTAAGAACATTTCCACACCCCACCAGGCTGGTGCATTTGAGCACACTATCTATCTCTCTCTCTCACACACATACAC
Source organism: Bryconaethiops microstoma (assembly GCA_037577275.1). Classification (NCBI taxonomy): domain Eukaryota; kingdom Metazoa; phylum Chordata; class Actinopteri; order Characiformes; family Alestidae; genus Bryconaethiops; species Bryconaethiops microstoma. Next base: position 5,451 of record JBBJLS010072326.1, read on the forward strand.
ACACAATTTTTAGCTCAGAAAGTGATTTTTATTTTATGGTAGAAATGAGACCTATTGCTTTAGCATAACGGAGGTAAGATGTTTTAAATTGGTTTATAAACGTTGACTGACATTTTACCTCCCAGTCCTGTTTTTGTGGTGGAAACGAGTGCAGCACGTTTTATTGTGCTAAGGTAAGGCTGAGTAAGCTTTAAAAATATGTGTAATTGTCATATCGCCTCAGGGAAAGAGGAAACAAACGCAGGAATAAAGTAAAATCAAAGTAGCTTTTAATAACACAAAGCACGTAAAGAGACACGTGAGGACATAAGCACTGTCACTTTCTTTGGTTTGGCTTGAGGGACCTGCTCCGTCAGAGGAAGGGTCCTCCTATCCGACGGGACCAGTCCCGATAAAGACCACGCTCCTACTTGGGAGCCGAGGGGCAACACTAGACTTCAGACGCTCCAACACTTGCTGGTGCTATACACGGGGAATCCCAGCCTGGATGCCCTTCTGCCGCGCTGGGTGCTACTACAAAACACGAGATACAGAGAAATCAAGATCAGAGTTCACGAGGCTTAGATCTAAAGGCACGACTCCTTACCGCTTAGAGACAAGGGCTATGGTTTAGCAGCTATACAGTGCAAAATGGAACCGGAACATGAAAGGAGTCTTAGGAGAAACAATGTGATGACGTCAGTCTAAGAACACGAGGGTTTAACGTAAAAAAGGTGCGCCGCCTAGTATCACACCAAACCAAAACAAACCTCCACGTGGATATGGGGGGCGTGACAGGTCTTCTCCAGCTCAGTAGTCAGTTGATGTAATGTGTGGAGAGAGAGAGCCTGAGCGGACATTGGGGCATCATCTCACTCTGCCAGCTGGTGCCAGAGCTGACTGGGCAGAGAAGAAACACACTAACCCTGTTATTGTGTTCCAGTCAAATCCGAACTCTTTGCAGATTTTCTCTCTAGAAAATGCAGTTAATTTCATACCTTAGCGCCGTGAAATTTTACAGGGACCCTCAGCTCTCCCAATACTATTGAACGTGACTGGTGGCGAAGCTCTCCTCCCCGGAGAGCGCGAGATATATTTTTCACATGTAGAGCACAAGATTTATTTTTCACTTTTGGATTGCCAGATATATTTTTCATATTTAACATTCAGATTTAAGATCATTTAAGGCAAATCCTCCATCTTGGTGAGGAATACCACAGCAGGCAGTCCAGCCCCCTGCTAAGTAACAGCCAATTGTAATCATGGGGCGTGGCCAATTAGCATATCCTCTAAACATTTAGCATCCAACATTTAACATTTAGATTTAAATTTTACATTTAGATTGAGATTTTACATTTAGATTTCATATTTAACATCTAGATTTAACATTTAGATTTAGATTCAACATTTAGATTCAGATTTAACATTTAAATTTAACATTTAGGTTTATTATTTAACATTTAGATATATTTAATATTTAGATTTAACATTTAACAATTAGATTTAGATTTAACATTTATATATAGATTTAACATTTAAATTTAACATTTACATTTAACATTTACATTTAACATTTACGTTTAACATTTAACATTTAGATTTAGATTTAACATTTAAATGTAATATTTAGATTTAGATTTAACATTTAGATTTAGATTTAACGTTTAGATATAGATTTAACATTTAAATTTAACATTTAGATTTAGATTTAACATTTAGATTTACCATTTAGATTTAGATTTAACAATTAGATTTAGATTTAAGATTTATACAGTAAGTTAAAATTGACTAAATTGAACACTGTTTTTTTTTAATCATATTTATCTCTAAATGTGAGAAAATTGTGTTAAATGGTGAAAAAATGAAACCTCTAAAATTGTTATGCTGATTTTACAAACGGCACCCCATACGTGAGAGGACTCTTCAACTAAGTAGTTAGTTGATGTAATGTATGCAGTGAGAGAGCCTGAGCGGACATTGGGACATCACCTCACTCTGCCAGCTGGTTCCAGAGCTGACTGGGCGGAGAAGAAACACACTAACCCTGCTATTGTGTTCCAGTCAAATCCGACCGATTTTTAGATTTTCTCTTTAGAAAATGCAGTTAATTTAATCGGTTAGCTAAAAGGTTCCATGACTTTGATCCCTGACAAAAAATAACAGTCCATTAAAAATGAATCAGTAAGACTACGATTAGTGTATAAAATAGAGTTTAAGAACATTTCCACACCCCACCACGCTGGTGCCTTTGAGCACAAACAAACACACACACATACACACTCGATCCCTCGCTCTTTCCCTCTCACACGTAACCACACAATCTTTTAGCTGAGAAAGTAATTTTTATTTTCTTGTGGAAATGAGCACTATTGCTTTAGCATAACTGAGGTAAGTGTTTTGAAATGGTTTATCAACTTTGTTGAGTGATATTTTACCTCCCAGTCCTGTTTTTTGTGGAAACGAGTGCAGAAGGTTTAACATGTTGCGGTAAGGTAGTTTTAAGAGAGAAAATTGTCAAGTGAGCTTTAAAATATGTCTAACTGTCATATCACTTCAGGAAAAGAGGAAAGAAATGCAGGAGTTAAGTCAAATCAAGGTAGCTTTTAGTAACACAAAGTACGTAAACAGACACGTGAGGACATAAGCACTGCCGCTTTCTTTGGCTTGGCTTGAGCGAACAACTCCGTCAGAAGACGGGTCCTGCTATCCGATCGGACCAGTCTGGATTAAGTTCACGTTCCCTCTTGGGAGCCGAGGGGAAACACTAGATTTCAGACACTCCAACACTTGCTGGTGCTATATATGGGGAGTCACAGGCTGGACGCGCTTCTGCCGCGCTTACCTCAGATATGCTAAAGCTATAGGGCTCCATTCCACCAGGAAATAAAATTTACTTTCTGAGCTAAAAGAGTATGTGTGTGAGAGAAATAGAGAGAGATTGTGTGCTCAAAGGCACCAGCAGGGATGGGTGTGGAAATGGTCAACTTCTATTTCATACATTAATCGTAGTCTTCGTAATTTATTGTTAATGGACCGTAATTTTTGTCCGGGAACAAAGTCATGGATCCTTTCAGGAATCCTATGAAATGAACACCATTTTCTAGAGAGAAAATGTGAAAAGCGGTCGGATTCGACTGGAACACAATAACAGGGTTAGTGTGTTTCTTCTCCGCCCAGTCAGCTCTGGCACCAGCTGGCAGAGTGAGGTGATGCCCCAATGTCCGCTCAGGCTGTCTCTCTCCACACATTACATCAACTGACTACTGAGCCGGAGGAGTCCGTTCATGACCCCCCTGTCCACGTGGAGCTTTGTTTTGGTTTGGTGTGATACTAGGCGGCGCACCTTTTTTACGTTCAATTCCCGGGGTCGCCTTAGACTGACGTCATCGTGGTGCTTTAAGGTAACTCCTGCATTTGAATCCTCTTTCCCTGAGGTGATATGACAATTCGACGTATTTTAAAGCTCACTTGACAATTTTCTCTTAAAACTACCTTACATCTGCATGATATAACATTCTGCACTCGTTTCCACAAAAAAACAGGACTGTGAGGTAAAATATCACGCAACAAAGTTGATAAACCTTTTCAAAATACCTTACCCCTGAGGTGATGTGCCAATTAGACATATTTTAAAGCTCACTTGACAATGTTCTCTCTTTAAACTACCATACCTCAGCATGCTAAAACATTCTGCACTCGTTTCCATCACAGAAACAGGACTGAGAGGTAAAATATCAGTCAACAAAGTTGATAAACCATTTCAAAACATCTTACCTCAGTTATGCTAAAGCAATAGTGCTCATTTCTACCAGAAAATACAAATTACTTTCTGAGCTAAAAGAGTGCGTGTGTGAGAGAGATAGAGAGATTGTGCGCACAAAGGCACCAGCACGGGGGTGTGTGGAAATTTTCATATATTCTATTTAGTACACTAAACGTAGTCTTACTAATTAATTTTTAATGGACGGTATTTTTTGTCCGGGAACAAAGTCATGGAACCTTTCAGGAAACCGATTAAATTAACTGCATATTCTAGAGAGAGAAAAAAAAATTACTTTCTGAGCTAAAAGAGTGCATGTGTGTGAAAAAGAGAGAGATTGTGTCCTCCAGGCACCAGCATGGAGTGCTGTGGAAATTAAATTCTATTTCATACACTAAACGTAGTCTTATTAATTCATTTTAAATGGACGGTTATTTTTTTCCGGGAATAAATTCATGGAACTTTAAATTAACTGCATTTTCTAGAGAGAAAATCTGAAAATCGGTCGGACTGGACTGGAACACAATAACAGGGTTAGTGTGTTTCTTCTCTGCCCAGTCAGCTCTGGCACCTGCTGGCAGAGTGAGGTGATGTCCAAATGTCCGCTCAGTTTCTCTCTCTCCACACATTACATCACCGGATTACTGAGCTGGAGGAGTCATGTCACGCCCCCCCGTCCACTTGGAGGTTTGTTTTGGTTTGGTGCGATGCTAGGCGGCGCATCTTTTTTACGTTTAGCTCTCGTGGTCGCCTTAGACTGACGTCATAAGCGTGCTTCTCCTCAGCCTCCTCTCATGTTCCGGTTTCACTGTGGACTACTCTCTGATGCTTTCTAGTGGACTCGCATAGCTGCTAAACGATGGCTGTTGTATCGAAGCAGTAAGAAGTCCTGCCTTTAGATCTGAGCCTTGTGGACTATGATTTGGATTTTTCTGTCTCTCCGGTTTTCTAGTAGCACCCAGCACGGCAGAAGCGCCTCCAGCCTGTGATTCCCCATATATAGCACCAGCAAGTGTTGGAGCGTCTGAAGTCTAGTGTTTCTCCTCGGCTCCCAAGAGGGAAAGTGACCTTCATCCAGACTGGTCCGATCGGCTAAGATGACCCTTCCTCTGATGGAGTTCCCTAAAGCCAAGACAAGGGATGATGGTAGCTTAGTGGTTAGGGCGTTCGCTTCCCAAGACTGCTAGTGGCACCTAGTATCGCCTAGTATCACACCAAACCAAAACAAACCTCCACGTGGATATGGGGGGCGTGACAGGTCTTCTCCAGCTCAGTAG
>JBBJLS010072327.1:0-10465 GCA_037577275.1 Bryconaethiops microstoma
AACTTAAGAACACTGCAATGTGTCTCAGTTTTTATTTTGGTGTTGGGTTACATCTGTATGTATATTTTCTGGTTTTATTGTTTGTTTGTTTACAATATAAAGCTGCCACCTGCCAGCAACCCTGGCACTTTTACTTCTATGTTGATATCCGTTGTTTCTGGTAATAATATCGGATATGATTTAAGGAATGAGAGTGTACAAAGCTCCGATTTCTCTTCTCTGTCATACAGTTTAGCAGAACAGATGGTGGAAGCTGCTGTTCATATTGATAATAAGAGATTTTATTTGAAAAAGCACCTTTCATCTTTTTATTTTCTGCTTTTAATGTAATCTACAGTGCTAACGATCTCAGTGGCTTTTGACTACAGAGCCCATTTCCGTTTTGCCTCTTTCGATTCCTTTTGTGCTCTCTTCTAAAAAGGTGCTGTACATATATTTTTTGCTTTGTGTTACGCACAATTTCCAAAAATAGCCATAATGTTGTACCTACTGAAAAATAGTTAGTTGAATTAGTGATGAAATGTCAAATGTGCAACAAATATTATTCTTTTAACTTTCTAGAAAAAAGTTTAGTAAATTTAAAAGTTAGAAGTTGAAATTGGCCAAAATTCTGCAATTAAATAAGCAGAATTCTTGAAGGTTTTTTAACAATAAAGATTAAGTTCTGTAGTAAAGTCATGCGAAGGGAACACGGAGGTTTTTTTTTAAAGATTTAAGATATATCACTAAATTCTTCAACAGTTTAACGGCTCTCAGACAGAGTGAATCCTTAAAAGCATTTTACTCCAGGAAGGCGCCGAAATATTGAACATTTCTTTTACAATAAAAGCTGAATTGTGATCTTTCATAACATTCACAATTTGGAAATATAGAAATTTTGCTAAATTTGTGAAATTTGCTCATTTTAGGTGGTCAAAGTTCTCTCATTCCTATTTAATAATTTATATATTAATGCATTTATTTTTTGAGGTAAAGAAATTATTTGGTTCGACTTGCGTTAAGACTCAGTAGGAGAAGAAATAATCGAAGAAGAAAATTAAATGGAAAAGATGCATCAAAATGATTGCTGTTGATTTTAGGACTGGAGAAGAAAATAAATGAAAAATATAAATAGAATTCACAGAACAATAACGCGTTTAATACATTTATGAATTATTGGTTCATAAATGTGTTATGAAATATTGTTGATAAATCTCTTCAGCTTCTAAGAAGAACATGCTTACCTTTATTTTTGGTCTGAAATTTAGATTAAAATTTGGTTTGAAATTGAGATCAATACTGAAATCAAGCTGTTTTACTCACCAGAAAGCCGAGAAAAAGAGTATCTCTGTCAGTGAAGCTGTGAAGACGAACTGAAGGAAGCAGAGAGAGAGAGAGAGCGAGAGAGAGAGAGAGGAAGGTGCTGAGAGCGGAAGAAAGTCGTTTGTACTGAAACACACACACACACACACACACACACACACACAGACACACACACAAACGCACACTGTGAAGGAGGTTAAGCCTGAAAAGCAAGTCTTCATAGCTGCTGTATTAACACACGCCGAGTTCTTCACTCTAGGCCCCTCAGACCACCCTGACCAGTGAAGCCCCTCCTGCTGACCCTTCTGAAGGCTTCATACAGGACAGTGATCTGACCCCTCCTGAACTGGGACAGTGTGTGTTTACCCCACTTGCACTGAACCACAGACTGAACAGCTTTAGTCTTTTAAACTGAGACTTTAACTAAGACTCCATTGGCCAGCCTGACCCCCTGACCTCACCCCCCCACCCCAAGCCCCTCAGATGCAGCTGACTGGCTTCTTTCTGGAGGACAAGGGTGGCAAACTGAACCAAATAGGAGATTTTTCACCTCTTTCAGAATTTTTTTCCATGATATTTTATCCATAAATAGGAATCTATTTATAATACCATATATTGCACACTTCTGTATATGGTAATATATGGTATGTATTGTAATTCTTCACATACATGTTTACAGTATGTTTACAGTATATTCACCATTTGAGTGCCTTTCTTAGCCAGAAAATGTCATTTTTGTTCATCATTACTAACTTCTAAAAAACAGTATAATACAATATAATTATAGTTAAAATGTGGATCACCAGACAAATATTAGATATTTAACGCGTCTAGAATTTGACTTTGCAACCAATTAATAGGATGTCAGACATGCGCTGTTATAATCTTATAAAGGAAACTTGTTATATTCAACATATTTTCATGTATAGGTGTTCACTCAACACAGTGAACACAGTTCATGAAATAAATGGTTATGTGGGGGAAAAAAACATTTGTCTTGCAGTGTGTATTAAGGAAAAATGTGCAAAAATATATATATTTCATAAATGGACTTGCCATTACAAATATGTCACTTGTGGTCATGTATTGTGTCAGAACTGCATATGCTAATGTTGCACGTAGTTCTCACAAAAATAATGTGGTAAATGCAGACTGGCAGTACCATCCTAGCACACTAGGGGGCATCCCATATAGCCTATGAGGCCCTACTTCTGGGGCACAATGTCTTCAGTGAACACTCTTCCTCCATCTTCAGCCTCGCGCACACACACACACACACACACACACACACATCCCTCACTCAACTCTTGCAGACTCCAAAAACAACTTGGAAAGGCAATACTGACTCAGTTATATATATATATATATATGATATTGCATGATATTATCTCGTTAACGCATTATTTACTTAACTTTGACAATTATTTTGACGCAGGTTTTTAAAAATCCTCTTTTTTTTAAAGTTCGGTGCTCTCACCGAATGCAAACGTTCAGTGCTCTCACCTAACCCTAACTATTTAATATGGACAAATGGGACACCTGAACCCCGCGAAAAACGGCCGACATGTACAGCGCTATCATTACTTTTGTCCATATAAGACGCCTGACCATTACACCAAATGTGACTTTAACACTAGAACAGCGGCTAACTGGCTATACCTATAACGGCTGCGTGCGTCAATTGACGCAGTGCTCAGTTTCGCACAAGATTCTTCATGATACGATGCTGCTGCGTTTGTTCGGATGTTTAGTCCTGCAGCCGCCGGCAGACATCCACGCTGCAGCCAGCAGACACAGCAAGTGTCCAGTGGACTTTAGACCCAAAGCCCATCGTACAGCACCAGTCACCGAATCTGAATCAGAATTGCCGAGTATGTGAGCGACACATACAAGGAATGAGATTCCGGTCGATGGTGCCTCTCAGGCACAGCAGTATAAAACAGCAACAATATGTGAAAATACGTGTCTACATGTGACTACATCACACCCATGTCTCTTACAGAGCATGCTGCTGCTCCCATAGGCCAATAGATGCAATTCTGGCGGAGGAACGGCCGCCCTCGTCAAGCAATCATGGTGTACTGACAGTAAGATCACTTCTAAATCCTGTTCCAAAAATGTGGAATTTCTGACTTTGAAGCTAAGGCTGAGTGTCGTGTATATCCTCCTCACCACTAAGGAGGAGGCTGCACTGAAGGAGCTACACGATATGATCAACAACCATGATAATAAATACCCAAATGCTGCTGTAATTATTCTAGGAGATTTTAATCACTGCAATCTCCCTAAAACATGCCTAAACTGCATCAGTTTGTAACCTTCCCCACCAGGGGAAATAAAACACTGGATCACTGTTATGGCAACATCAGAAACGCCTTTTCAGCTGAACCAAAACCTCATTTTGGAAAGTCTGGTCACCTGGCACCAACAGTTTCTCTGTTGGGCCTACAGTAGTAGCAGGGGGGTCTTTAGTAGGTGAAGGGCCTGTAGAGGCCAGTGAGGGGCTTATGGAGGCCAGAGGGGGGCCTGTACAGGGGTCTTTAGCCACAGAGGGGCCTTTAGAGGGGTCTTTAGCCACAGAGGGGCCTTTAGCAGCCATAGAGGGGTCTTTAGCCTCTACAGCGGGGCCTGATAGGTGCTAGATAGCGCAGCAGAGGGGCCTGTAGCCGTAGCTGAGGGGCCTGTAGCCGTAGCAGAGCGGCTGGTAGCCGTAACAGAGGAGCTCATAGTAGCCATTGAGGGGCCTGTAGCAGCCACAGAGGCGCCCATGGCAGCCACAGTGGCGGGGGGTCTTCCCCTGAATTTTTTGTGGGGGGTGTACTGGGGTCTTTGAGAGCTCCAGAGGAGCTCTCCAGGACAAAATGGAACCCAGAGTCAAGGAGCACCAGAGGTTTGCGAGGGGTTCCAGGTAAGGGGCCCTGCCTCTAAGGACAGCGAGGAGTTCCCTGCTGAAGGGCTCTCAGGAGGGGGCTCTGCCCCCAGGGACAGAGAGTGGCTCCCGGTAGGGGGCTCCGTCCATGAGCACAGTGAGGGGCTCTCGGCAGGGGGCTCCACCCCTGAGGACAGTGAGGGGCTCCCGGTAGGGGGCTCCACCCCCGAGGACAGTGAGGGGCTCCCGGTAAGGGGCTCCGCCCTGGAGGACAGTGAGGGGCTCCCTGGTGGGAGCTCCCTGTGTAAGGACTGGGACTCTCAAAGGGGAGAGTCTCATGGGACCCACCTGGGATGCCTTGGCCGTGCGGAGCACCGGCCAGGATGTAGTCTTGTGAGAGACGGCCGTGTGGGGCTCATGGGATTCTTCCCTTGGCCTCCACCTCCCCTTTTTCTGCCTTTGGGCACCCCGGTGGTAATTAGTAACACCTGGATGTTATTAGTAATGAGTATTTGTGTTCTGTTATTGGTGGTTGGGTTTTGTGTTTCTGTATTTAAGGGTTTTGTGTTTAGTTTGCAGTTGTCAGTCAACCGCTCACGTAATTTTGTTTTGCTCCTCTCTCCTTAGTTATAGTAGCTACAGTTCTAGAGTTTGGCTAACATGCCTGTTTGGTTTTTGTTTTGTTTTGATTTGTAATACAAGACATGGAACACTTTGATTACCCTTGGTGTCAGTGTGCCTGCCCTGCGTGCGAGGAGAAGGGGACCCATTGTGACACTGGCAATCCGGCTAAAACCTATCTAGAACAAAAGACTCAAGACAAAGCCAGTCACAGTCAGGACCATTAACACCTGGACTCATGGTGCAAAAGCTAGCCTGCAGGGCTGCTTAGAGGCTACAGACTGGAGCACTTTCAAAGAGCCCACTAATAACATCCACGAATACATCCATATGTGCCCCTCTCAGGACAGTGCGTAAGTTCCCCATCCGAAAAACCCTGGTTTAATGGGACATTAAACAGAAAATCAGGGAGAGGAGGGAGGCCTTCAAGGCAGGAGATCAGGTGGGGTATAAGAGAGGTGGGGTATCATCAGTCATCTACTCATCAGTCCTGAGCACCCCTAGAGGCATATAAGGGCTATAAGGGCTATATAAAGTTTTTGTATTAGTTAATATTAAAGCTTTGAATAGTGTTTGTATCATGTGTAAAACTCTCTGGTAACTCACTTTACCTCATCCTCTCTCTCTCTCTCTCCCTCTCTCTCCCTCTCTCTCTCTCTCTCTGTCTCTCTCCCTCTCTCTTTCTCCCTCTCTCTCTCTCTCTCTCTGTCTCTCTATCTCTCTCCCTCTCTCTCTCTCTGTCTCTCTCTCTCTCTCTCTCTTTCTCTCTCTTTCTCTCTCCCACTCTCTCTCTCTCTCTCTCTCTCTGTTTCTCTCCCGCTCTCCCTCTCTCTCTCTCTCTCTCTCTCTCTCTCTCTCTCTCTCTCTCTCTCTCTCTCTGTCTCTCTCCCACTCTCTCTTTCTGTCGCTCTCTTTCTCGTTTTCACAGCTTCACTGACGGAGATCCTCTCCTGCTCAGCTCTCTGGTGAGTAAAACAGGCATATTTTTAGTTTAGAACTAAAGTAAAAGTAATAGTAATAGTAAAATTAAAATCCCCCAAAAATGACATTTATAGGACAAATAATAAATATATTAATCTCCATATTGTTCTTTTTCTCCAGTCCCAAAATTAAAAGTCATAATTGTGGTGCGTTTCTTCTTCTTTTTCTTCTTCTTCTTCCTTCTCGTATTCTAACACTCAGTCCTGACACACTATGAATCCAATTCTTTCGTTACATTGATAAAGTAACCAGAACAAGAGAAACTGAGTGGCCTAAAATGTCTACAAATTGTATTCTTTAACTAAATTAAAATTCCAATATTTCTGTGTCATCATCCAGGAAAAAGCAAGTCTGTTTAAAACTTTGCTTTCAGTTTGCATGTTTTTATCACAGCATTTAATCTGTAATGCAAAAAAAAGCATACTGCGGTCTTGAAAATGTATGGACTATTTAAAATTTTCTCGATTGCTGCATATATACTATTTAAAATATAAAATTTTCATACTTCCTAAAAGTAGATAAAAAGAACACAGTGAAACAAATGAGATAAAAATAATGTACCTGTCCATGTATTTATAAAGGAAAACAATTAATATTGATGATCCAATGTTAGAATTATGTGAACCTATAGGATTAGCAGTGCATTTATATGTGAGTCGTTAGAAGAAAATGCCGCTGTTCTACTTAAAGAACACGGCTAAATCATCTACAGTTGATAAATATCAAAGGGCCGAGCAGGAAGGCTATTGGGAAAATGTTTTGTGAATGGATGAGATGAAAAAAAGAATGTTTTGGTCTAAAGAAGAAGTTTGCAGAAAGGAGAACACATAAGAACCTTATCCTACCTGTGAAATATGGGCGTGGTTGTGTCATGCTCTTAGACTGTATTGCTGCATCTTTGATTGGACGGCTTACCACCATTGATGGAGCAATGAATTCTCGGTCATACCAGTGAATCCTAAAGAAAAATGTCGAGACCTTGCTGCTCAAGACTAAGTTGACCTGCCTCCTTGAGGGAGCCCTGGGCCGTGAGTGTACGAGGTGTGCGGACCTTTTAGGGCCTTCCCCTATGATGAGGGTCTGTGTGGGCACTGCCCATGAGAAGAGTGGACCGTGGGCCTCACCAGGTGGGCATGACCGGCCCCCAAGGCGAGTTCAGTGATGAGGCCCTGCTATGAGTCACAGGTGGTTGCTGGGCCCTCTCACTGGATGGGCACCTCCAGAGGCATTGACGGCCTGCTCGTGGCTCCTGGGTGGCTGATTGGTGTAGGCCCAGTGAGTGTGGTCTTTGTGAGGTGTTCGTTTGGCCCCTGGTCCTGGGATAGCCTCGGTGGCGTGGACAGTGTATGTAACTTGGTAAATCTGTACTTCCTGTCTGTGTTTTCATAAAGAACGGTAGCCTGCTTGTTCCAGTCTGGTTGATTTCTGGTCAATTCTGTATGTTCTGTGTTTATTAAAAGAACTGTAGCCTGCCTGTTTCTTCCCGTGTGATTCTGTGTCTCTGTAATGTCCGCAGACCCTCTGTTCCCCGTCCTGTGATCCCTGTGCTGCACAAGTCATTGCTCTGTATCCCCTTTGCACCCCATGTGGTTTCCCAGCTCCTGCTTGTGAGTCAATTTCTCCACACGCCCACAACACGCGATTGTACTTACCACATTTCTGGCTCTAACAGATCTGTAATGTTGGACTATTTTCCTCTATAAAACATTTTTATCTTGTTTGGTTAATTGGGTTTTCTTTGTCGACCTTTGATAGATAATCTGATGGTGTTTTAGGTCTCCTGCATGTGTAAATGCGTGAGACCTAAGAAAAACTTGCTTTGACTAGCAAGTGAACGCCGTTGTTAAATCTAGCTTTTGTCATCTTAGGCTTTTAGTCAAAGTGAAACCTTTTTTACTTTTGGAAACTTTTGAACAGGTTGTTCACTCTTTTATATCTTCACGGCTGGACTCCTGTAACGCACTTTATCCTGGAATTAGTCACTTTGCATTTTCCCGCTTACAGTTAGTTCAAAACTCTGCAGCGCGTCTTTTAACAGGGAGCAAAAAGCGTGAACACATCACCCCAGTTTTAGCCTCTTTGCGCTGCCTCCCAGTGCGTTTTAGAACTGATTTTAAGATTTTATTGTTTGTTTTTAAAGCTTTGAGTGGACTTGCCCCTCAGTACATCACAGACCTCATTCAAATGTATACACCGAGGTCTGAGGGCGGGCTCCAGCTCGTGGTGCCTAAGGCGAGACTTAAATCCAGGGGGGGCCTTCTCTGTGGTCGGCCCCCGACTCTGGACCTCTCAGCCCCCCCACGTTCGAACAGCCCCCACTGTGGAGTGTTTGAAGTCTCGTCTTAAGACCCACTTTTATTCTCTGGCCGTGAGTTGTGTGTTCCTCTGTGTTTTTATCCATTTTAGTTATTATATTCATGTATTTATTTATTTTTATTACCCTAGTTTTTAGTCTTACGACAACGTTCTTATATGTTGTCATTAGTTTTATTGTTTTATGTTTTTTATTTACTTTCATTTTGTTTTAATGATGACTAGTGACGCTAAATTTAGTATGTGGCGTCTTATTTTTATCTTTTTTTTGCAGCACTTTGGAAACTGTTTCAGTTGTTAAAATGTGCTACATAAATAAAATTGGATTGGATTGAAATACAGAACATTTTTAAGGGCTCGCAAACTTTAAAGCAAGTGCCTTTTAATGCTGCCACTATACTCTAATATCATTATATTCATAATATATATAACTGTATATTATATAACTGTATATTCATGATTTGATATTATTGGTCATTTATTGGAAATTGTATATAAGATAAAGCGTGTAATTTTCAAGACAGAGAAAATACGTTCTGCACTTTTTAAAACATTGTACTGAAGAAAAATGCAAGAGTGGAAATGGCTTTTGTGGTCAAAAGCCACCGAGACTGTTAACACTGTAGATTACATTAAATAAATACATAAAAACATAAACAGCAGCTTCCACCATCTTTCCTACAGAATTCTGAGTAATTTTCATGTGGATTAGAGATACTCTCATTGCTCACATTAAACTACCAAGGGCAACGATTATCAATGAGGCGACACAATTTAACTCTAATTGTGTGAACAAGAAAACAAGCAAACCCAGAACATTGACAGATAGACATAACACAACACACCAAAATGAAAACTCAGACACATGGCAGGAAGTTCCACACAGGTGAGTTCCACACAGGTGAGGCCTGAAGACCTTACAGTTTGGTCGGAAACCTGGTGGTTCATACTGACCCAGGTGTGTCTGAGCAGAGAAACATGGTGGCTCTCCAGGACCAGAGCTGGACACCCCTGCCTTAAAAATGACAAGAAAAATGTTATATAATGTTCTTTTGATTTTTTTTCCCCTTCTACCTAGATAGAACTTGAATGGCCAGAAATGTCCTCATCCAAGACCGTCCTCTGGATCACTTTGGGTGAGTTTGGAAATGAGACAGGGCTGATGATGCTGATCCAAAAACACACCCAGCAGGTCCTGATTCTCTCCTAACAACTTTTTTTCCCTTTCAGCTCTTTGTGGAGCTATGGGACGATCTAAAATGATCCGTAGTGGAAAAGTTGCATCTTTGAACTGTGGGGACGAAGACCTGGACTATGAGAGGGTTGTAGAGTGGAAATACAACAATGTTCTGTTTATTAACTTCTCTGGCAGTGAAGGATCATGCACAGGTATCTGCCGTAGTCTTTTCTGGTTATCATCTTGTAGAGTTGAGTTTTTAGAACTCCCCTTGGTACCCCCAGTCATCGGATCTGCATGGTTTTATTTTTAAGGGCCACTTAACCTTAGGGAGAAGGGAAGAATTCATGGAAGCACACTGAAGATTTATTCGGTGGAGCCCGGTGAATCCGGGGTCTACAGCTGCACTGCATTTGACAAGAATGGGAAGAGAAAGACATGGGATCACAAACTGCATGTTGTATCAGGTGAGAGAAACACAGACTGGCCGTGGTTTGGATGGAAGGAGAGTTGGAGGGATGGTCACCCATTACAGATTTAAAAACTGGTGGTTTTGCTTCCTCTGGTGATTGTCTTGATAAGTACCACTGGAGACCAATAGTGTCCTGTACACTACTTTTAGATTCCATTCAGATACTTGTTGAATCAGTACCAGGTCACCTGTTCGGACCGTTACTTTGGACCATCACCGTGGGGATATAATAAAAACCCTCAGACATAATTTAAAAACTACTAGGAAGCAAGAGAAACTTTTATTGGTTACTATATATTCAGCATGAATGGTAAAGGATGGTCACTACCAGTACGTAACGCTGCTCCTTCACGAACATGTCATTTCCATAGATGTGAGGCTTCCTAGTTTTGGACTATAGTAGACTCTTTAGCCATTTTCCTTTTTGAAGTATTAGGCTGCTGAGAAATGACAGGGCTAAGTCTTTAGCCTTTAAATGCACCTCTAAATCTTTGCATGCATCATTCTCTGATTTCCTGTACCAGGTCTTAGCTGCTGGACGTAAAAGCCTGTCACATGTACTAATAATAATCACAAAGGTCAGCTGTTGGCCATTTGAGCTCATTAAATGTAAACAGCACTGGCTATTTGTACCCAGCTAAGCTCTGTGAGTCACTTTTGCCTTCTTTCTCTTCTTCTTCTTCTCAGCTTCTGTGAGTCCTTCAAGCCCGGTGCTGGTCTCCTCTGCCGT
>JBBJLS010072328.1:0-10465 GCA_037577275.1 Bryconaethiops microstoma
TGCACCTGACGGTGCAGACACGCCCCAATGGACCACGACTACGCCTTGGGTCCCAATTCTGCAGTTGTCGATTTGGTGCTGGAAGAAAATGCATCTCTCCGAGAGGAAATTAGATTGCTGCGCCAACAGATCGAGAGCCTCACGCTGACGCAGAGGTTCGGCATCCATCATTTTGCAGCCTCGGACAAAGATATCCGGTTCTTCACAAGGCAAGTGAAGTCCAGATAGTTAAGATAGGCTAACATAATTGTGTGTGTGTGTACAGTGCAATGGCCTAGAAGCATAAATAACAGTATTCTCCACTGCTGAGTATTAGTAGTTCTTTAACAGTAGTTTTTAACTGACACTATACGCAGATACCTTTGCTGTTTAGGTATTTGAATATTTGTATTCTATTTCTCTAGGTTTGTATCATATGATCTGCTTTTGCGTTTCTGGGCCTTGATTGAGCCATCTGCCATCCATGGAGCAACTTCCTCTACACAGTACTTGACTCAGTGAGGATCTGGATACCTCAGGAGCAGATACGTAAACATCTGCCAGATTTCAAGGACTTCCCTGACACGTTATCCTTGACTGCACTGAACTGAGGTGTCGATGCCCATCTTCTCCTCTCCTCACTGGTTTTTCCTCCTACAAGTCCCACTGCACTCTGAAAGGGCTCATTGGAATTACGCCACATGGGGCAGTGACCTTCATCTCTTCACTGTATGCTGATCACATGTGAATGTGGTCTCCTTACCTTCCTAAAACCTGGAATGGCTGTCAGTGCTTTACAAGTTAGCTGATAACTGCCTTCTAAAGCATTGTGAAGTCCGGTCTGTGTCTCGGAGCATGTAAGGGGCACGCAGTATGAAGTTACTCAAATTAGGTGCGCATTTGCACTGTGAATACTGAAAATTGCTGTGCATTTGCGTACTACATACATCAGTTTGTACTTGTGTACCACTTATGTCAATCCCTGGTAATAGTATTATAAAGTGTATATATGTATTACTACACACTTATTTTATATATACATGTATATATTTATATTTGGGTGAGTTGGGACATTTTTTGTAGTTTGGACTTCTGTAGTGTATTACAATGTTAGGCCAAAATTAAACTAAAAAAATGTCTCACAATAGGGCAACTCCCCCTATGTAGTAAGTACATGTTTGAATTTACATAAGCTGTTTACATGGTTTTTTTAATCCTGCGTTTTTAACATACTTTTAAATTTGAACAGTACTCTGGCTTAAATAGGCCAACATTTATCTTTACATACTTTCATTAACTCCCTACCCTTGTTTACATTTTCATGAAATCTGTTTGCATACAGTTGAGGTCTTAAAATGCTGCCTATTAAACTTTTTAAGTTGCTTTTGTTATTGTCACTGTTTATTTCTAGTCATTTACCTTAATTACTTAAGCAATTGAAAACACCTAAATGCTTAAATCCAAGTTAGTCAAACACCTAAATGCTTAAATCCACCTGTTAGTCATTTTGCATAAACAAACACAATGCAGCAAAATTTTACTCACATTTATTATATTCAACACAGTAACTTCAAATATATTTACATTGCCATGAACTCACTAATTAGCCATGAAGGCGTTGAGGTAAACATAAAAAAAGTCAACTTTTTCTTTGTTTCAATGAGTTCCATGCCACAGGGAATCCTCTGAATAAACATATCTTGTGTGTAAATAAAGTCACACCAGTCACACCCAGAAATTAACATCTGCCAGTAATAAGGATGAGATCACCTCAGTGTCTGTGTACCCTCCCTGATCATAATGTAAGGGCTGTCCACGTAGCTTGTTACATTTGGGCATTTGATCTACAATAGGCCAAACACTGGTTGTCCCTCAGGATCATACACAATCCCATCAGGTGATGAACTCATCCATGGTGCATCAGAAACCCACATGGATAGTGATTCACCTCCCTTACCTTGCAGTACTCCTCTAATGCTACAGGCTCTATGTTAAGCCCCCGCTGCATGTTAGCAGTCTGATGGCAAGGTCTCAGAGGTTTTCAGCAGAGCTTTTCACCTTTATACAAGTTGCTTCTGTGAAAAAGACAAAAAAGGAATCAAGTGTGCTGTAAATAAGAAATATGTGTGCAAAAGCATGTGTGTAGGCATGCATGCATGTATGTAACTGAGTATTGTGTGAGCATGTGTGCTTGTGGGTCTGCATTTTAAGTGTGTGTATGTCCATAGATGTATGTAAGTGTGTGTGTGTGGGAAGGTGGGGACAGGAGTGCATACATATGCAAGTGTACTGTGGGGCATTGGTGGCCTATCATTTCAAGAAATTGGACTCATAACTGCAGGGCTGTGAGTTCGATTTCCCACCTAAATCGCCACGTGTTTGCACAAGGATATACCTGCCACACAGGTACACTGGCACTCCCGTAACTGCACAGGAATCTGTTACAATACAAAAATCTGTTAAAGAACAAATTGTACTTGCTGCAAGTACAGTTAAAGACAACCTTTCACATAATAAATTATGGAACTCTTAGTAATTCACAGTAATGGTATGACTCAGAAACCTAATCTGACAAACAGGAACCTGTTTCTTGTGAACATGAACCTGAACTGAACTGAACCTGCAGGATGACTTTGTCTTACACTCAGACTGTAAGGCTTTTGGCTTTTCCTCATAGACCTGAAGACCTAACAGTCACTTCTTCTGACTCCTTGTTTGAAACTGAGATTAACATTAGGGTTAGGACAGTACAACGCACAAAAACAACATTCATTGCGTTAACCTACCTAGCACTATGCTAACGTTAGCTAGTAAATAAACGTTGCTCTATCAAGGTGCTAACTTCGGCTAGTAAACCGCTAGCAAATATTAGAGACAGTTTAGATCTCAAAACAGAGACTTACCTTCATAGTTGTGTATGTTTGCTGGACACATACAATTTAAAGCCTTTGTCCTTCTTTGACGTAGGCGTCTTCGATGTGGCCTGAATGATGCGATTCACATCGTTTATCGTTATCCTTGGCAAGTCCTGCTGCGACCGAGTGAAAAACGCCATAGCTAGTGTACACTGGAAATACTGATGCTGGCTGAAACGCGAGACCTGATATCCGTGGCATATAGTCCATTATATGGAGGTAGGAATCATTGGTTTACGAATCACTGCCTAAAGGTGAGGTCTCTCCGCGGTTTTGGCGCCCTTCAGTGTCTCCACTTCTTCGTGCTGTAGCGTTGCGTGCTCTTCGCAGTGCGCATGCCCCGTGCAAAGGAAAGAAAGTCTAGTAATGGCTGCCAAATGGTGTGAGTGACAATTGATGTCGCGTTGTCTTCTGCCGAAACTTTGGTCATAATAGGCCTACTACGTCTCACAACTGAGATAAAATGCTAAATATCCGAGTAGATCAGTACACCAAGAGCGGACAAAGCATCGCCAAGAGAAGTCTTATCATGTAAGTATACGATTAAATGGTCGGTAACTGGGCGTCTTCGTGATGATCCTGGCTTTGTAACAACGCCAACGTTAGCTCACTGCTAACGATAGCTGGGCTCAGTATCTTCTCAGCTAGGTCAAGTAATTATTCATCTGAGAGCCTGGCGAGAAAAAGCGTTAGAATTGTGTAGGGTTGGTCCTACGTTCGTCGTCGGTTCTCATTTGCATATTTTTGCGTCTTTTACTGTTTTTTAGGGTTTGACGTGCGGTATTCAGTTGGTCGCTCGCGTCAGTCCTTTTTTCCTTTCTCCTTTCTCCCACAACTCCTTCTGTTTTCCACTCACCTCGGAAATGCAGGATTGCTGACTCGACTGGTTGAATAATCAAAAGTGTAAACCATGAAAAGTGGGAGCGAAGACACGCTTTATTAGATCTTAGATCGGTTTTGAGGCCGATCTTTTCCAAACAAGCGTGATAACGCAGAATATTATGAAACGCAGCCGGTGGAAGTTTGTAACTCAGATTCAGCTGGAGCAAATTATTTAACGGCTTATTTTACTGTCTAAACATAACAGTGAGTGGATGAATATTTTTACTTACTTCATTTCTCGTTTCTTTGTGAGTTTGTCTACATTTCAGGAAGTTCTCAGTTGTACAGAGCCAAATCTTTGAATGCACCTCTTAACGTCAGAACATTAGACAGTGTTACCAGCCAGTGCACACGAATGGCTTTGGTACAGGCCATATTCCTGAAATAAAATGCAGAATTGCCACTGAAAATCCATTTTAGTGACACGTGTTTAGGAAACAAGACTTTGTTTTGTTTTGTGCCCGAATTATCGGTTGCCTATCCTGCTGTAGGTACTGTGTGGGGCGTTGACATGATGGTATACGTGAATATTTTTCGGTTGTTAGCTTTGCCCTGGATCCTGTTACTACTTTATGCTCCACTTTTGCTTTTTACACATTGGTGTATTTTTTTAGTTTTTACTGTATTTGGTCTCCGTAATTTCCATGTGTGAACCGATTTCCATATCTGAGCAATCTCTGTAGTTTCATTCTAGTTGTTTGTATGCAAGTGTATCTACAGCTATTGACTGGTCAGTATTGAAATATGGATAACTGGACAAATAATGCTTCTGTCGCATTTATGTAATTTTTATGCGTTCTAATGTCTGCATTTTCAAATGATCTATGATGGATTGGATTTGTTGACCACACATTTGTAACAATTGGTCCTCCCTCATATATATATATATATGTATAGGAATATATGTATAGGAATTTATAGGAAACAATGTAGCTTGTTATTTCCCCAAAATGTCATAATAAAATAAATGCTGAATCTGATAGCTGTAGCGTAGTGGTTTGGTGTGGGGGATGGTGTCGCTGCACAAGGCATCTCCTGTGTTTCCTCTTATACAAATCGCTGCGTAGATAAGTGGGACACACGAAACGAATGATTTTTAGGTGTGTGTGTGTGTGTGTGTGTGTGTGAGAGAGAGAGAGATCCAGCACCCATGGTATTGTTAAAGTATGTGAAGTGTCAACGTTTTTGGCTATAAAAAGAATAATTAAAGCTGTATTGCATTTCCGCAAAAAAATGCAAATTGGGATTGCGCAGTTGCTGTGTCTACTGTTGTTGTTGCTATGTGGTTACTGTGGTGGTGCTAGGTGGTTACTAACTTTTAGAGGCGTGGTTCCATTGACCACCACTGAGAACGATTGTGACTCAGAGTGTCTCCAGAATAGAGGCTGTCACATGTGAACCTTTCTGTTGACACTGTAATTAGATAAATGTAAATTGAGATACATTTTAATATAAAATATAACTATAAATTTTTTGGTACGGTCCAGAGAAACACAAAGAAAGCGTGTCTTGGGATGGTGAAATTCCCCTGTACTCAGGTGTGATGTTTGAAAGTAGCCAATCCGAGAACGCTATTTATTTCTCCTTGCTGCTAATTGGCTGCTGCCCTTTGACGCATCTTAAGTGTTATCGTGTTTTTCGTTTTGTTCTTCTTAAAGTCCTGTATTTTTATTACAGTAAATTGAATGAATTTATTACTGTATTTACCTGCTTATACCAAAGAAAATGTGTCCATGAATTACAGTACAGTCTATACAGGGGTAACATCTGTATTTACATTCTAGCACTGCAGGAGACAGCAGTTCAGTGTACACTGTACAGTACGGGTATAGGTTTACCTTAAAAAAAATGTAAGGGTAATGTATTAAGCTGAGTTCAAAATAGGGTTTTTGAGCATATTTGGGGGCATATTTAGGGTTTACATTACAATAAAACAGGCATTTTTAGGCTTTTTTTAATCACATCACAAAATCGCGCTTTTTTCACTATACGCGAGTGCTCTTGGAACGTAACCTCTGTGATAAGTGGGGGTGTAATGTATTTTCACTTGTTCTTTTCCAATATTTAAAGTCTTAAATCAGAGTTTCTCAAACTTCTTTGTCTTGGGGCTGCAAGACCATGCATTAATGTTGTCAAAAAAAAATCGATTCTCAGATACTAATCGATACTAAAACTTAGTATCGAGTTCGATATCAATTAGCACTGGTTTTGATACTTAAATGCCAGTTTTGCATCTGCCGGCGATATTTATTGAAAAGTTCCTGTGTTTGTTTTTTCTCCCCCTGTAGTATTGATAATAGTATCAAGTATTGAGCACCCTCCTTAGTATCGGTATTGAGTTTGAAATTTCAGTATTGTGACAAGCCTACCATGCATAGGCTTATGCTAGAGATCGATCGATTGTCGGCATGGCCAATTTATAGGGCCGATGTTTGGCCATTTTTACGTAATTGGCATCGGCCGATATCTGTGCATATTAAGGCCGATTAATAGACAAGCTCATTTATGGGCAGCCCCATGTTGCTGCTGTGAAACACACGGACACGCCCCCTGTATCAGCACTGTAGCCTGCAGTTAGCGTACCGCTAACACTGTAGCCTGCGGTTAGCCAGCATTTAATACAGAAACCATCAGCCACGAGGCAAAATTATTAAAGACTGCACTGTTTAGATACATTGTTGTTGTTCTCTCTCTCTCAAAGACAAAAGTTGCTCAGGAGGATGAAGAAAACTAATTGCTTAAATGCATGGTTACACATTTTTTTTTAAGTTGACAATTTTTGTAGGATTTTCATATTTTGAGGTGGTGGGGAAAATGACCAAATAATTAAGATAGATTCATTGCACACAGTTTTGCTGTAAAAGTATTAAAAAATTTCAATGAATTTTGGCTTTCAACGTCTCTTTTTTTAATAGCTGTTGTGGCACTGTTCATGTACAGTAATGGTCAGAGCAATCAAAAATATGACCTAATATGGTGAGCGGAAAAAATAAAAAATGCTTCAGCATGAACAATGATAGAAGTAATTTATAAGGTGCAGTTTAAAACAATGTGTCAGAAGCATTTTAATGTCAAGGTGTGCTGCACTTGGCGGCTCGTGTTACACTCATACGTCACCCCTAATATAATAATTCCGGTGTTCTGATGAATTTTGCTGCCTCTTTGTAAAATGCTACCGTAGTGAAGCAGGGCACAAACTACTTCAAATTGTGCCATGTTTACAGCTTGTGCTGATGTCTGGACAGTGCTGATGTTTCCTAGCTTCAGATAACATTCTGCAAACTGCAGAAAAAAGTTTTTTTTTAATCAGAAAACTTTATTCATCCTAGGGGAAATTGCTTATGTAATGACTGCAAAGACACAGACCCCAGAGTAGCAACATCCACTCATATGCCCTTGAACTGTGCGCTGAAGACAGCGAGTATGAGCACACAAGTACATGTACAAGCCGAAAGTAACAATTAAAAGAGCTTTCAAGCAATTAATCATCATAAACCAGTGACAGCGCAAGATAGCACAGACAAACCAGTGTCCAATGCAAGATAGCACAGACAAACCAGTGTCCAATGCAAGATAGCACAGACAACCCAGTGACCCGAACACAACATAGCACAGACAATGCAGTGTCCAACGCAGCATAGCACAGACAAAGCAGTGACGCGAACGCAAGATAGCACAGACAAAGCAGTGACCTGAACGCAAGATTGCACAGAATCCCAAGACAGTGGAACTGCACATGCGCAGAAGGGCATGGTAGCACATATTGACATGTGGCATGGTTCGGCGGAACACCGGACCAGGTTAAAGTCACGTGGTGCAGTTAATCAGTATTAATTTTTTTAACATGTCAGTTTATTCTGTGATTTAATTTATTCGACACCACTAATAAAAACAAAATAAATAATTGACATCACCATCGGCCAACCCTGATTTCTAAAAATCGGCGTCGGCCATAGAAAAACCTATATTGGTCGACCTCTAGCCTATGCCCCGAATCTGTGACCCCGAGCCCCTAAACCCCCCACTCCGCGTGTGCGGCTGTATAGATTGTTTATAATATTTTATTATTACTATTCCACTACTGCTACTGTTATTATTACTATTAGTATAAGTATAATTAGCTGAGAACAATATTAAACAAGATCTAACAGGAGTGCTTTGGCTAAATTTGAGATTATTGACAAATGTCCTGTAAATTTACGGATATGTAGTAATTGGGCTATTATTATTTTTGTTATTGTTATTATTATGGGTCTGTGCTTATATATAAGAACCAAGAAACCTTTTTCACTTTTTGTTTTTATGTATGTAACTATGCTTTTAAACAAAAAGTATGGCCAAACGGTGCACCAATACATACATGCACTTTTATATAAACATACCGGCCTACTAGAGACATAGGACCTGAAACTGAGAAAACCTTGAGAGCCGTGACTAGATGTAGGCCTAATGGTGATTAGGCCCACATACAGTCCCAGCGCAAACTTGAAAGGGAGCATGGACCTGAGAGAACTGAATGTGCTTGTTTCGTTACGGTGTTCGATCACTGCGGGCATCTGCCCTTAGCAGTGTTTTACTACCCCCAACTACTTCACACCTACCAGTTTGTCTCCTCCACATTAAAAAAAGCTTCAGACAACTCTGTCTCTCATAACGCGTGCCTTCATCTAGTCATGGGTCTCTATGTTTTCTCAGTTTTATGCTTGTGTGTGTGTGAGAACATTTTGGGGTGACTGAGACAGAGGAGCTAACTCTCATGGGTGGGAACGCTGAACACTCTAGAATGTTGAAACAAGGGTAGGGGTGTGAAGTTAAGGGGGAAAGGCATGGCCTTTCAGTGACTGAAACGCTGAGAGCAGACCTGACTGAATTTTGACTTCTGCAGAAGCTCCGTAGCTATCACGGCATGGCACTGGTCCGCAGCCCATAGTTTGAAAAACCAGGCCTTAAATAATACGTAATAGGCAAGTATCCCATATCCTATGGTCTAACACAGCCTAGTAAATATGATAGAAATTATTTTTATAATTTAACCATTAATGTAATGTATTTTAAGTCCGTTAATTTCTTTTTTTTTAATAGAAAATCTGCAAACATGCATATTGCAAAACTTCAGCGTACACAAACATTAGTATTATAATATGATTTATTTTAAAAAAGTCTGTCAGAGATTTTACACACTTAAACTAACACTCCCTCGCTCTCACTCACTCACTCACTCACACACACACACAGACACACACACACAAAACACAATGTCTCTCACACATGAAGTAAAACTATATTTAGTTATTCTAACACCATTTTAAAGCTCCCAAACCCGGCAATTTCGTGCTTTTTAAAGTTTGATATCTTTGGTTCCACACGACAGATGATCACGAAACAAAGCTTCTTGTGTTATATGGTGCCTCCTCTGTTGGCCCACACATAAGGGCATCCTTTTGGTGTTTTAGCTCTTATTTTCTGGGGTTTAGTCCATTAAAGGCTCGCTGCGGGAGCTCTCAATGTTTTCGGGAACTCTCAATGTTTTCAGCAGCTCTGCTGGGCTGGCACAGTAAGGTGACGCCACGATGCTCTCTCAGGCACACACACACACACAATCTGTATGTAATTTAAAGGGTTTCTCTCAAAATTTGTTATAGAGCTCACTTGGCCAAAATTTTTTATTTTCTTCTACACAAGCAGTGCTCAGACCCTGATTATCTGACAGATTAGCTGTGTACTAGTTTACTGAAGGGGATATTAACAGATGTTGAAACGATGCCCATATTTTGTAAACTGATAGAGAAGAATCAGCTCTAAAAATGGGGGCAATGAAAATAGCTAGAAGGTGCATTTCTGCAAGAAAATGTGGTGATATTGCACAGTAACATCACAATGGCCCTATCTCGCTTGCTTTTATAGATAGGTCGGTGTGCCTTTTTCTCTCTCTGAATTTGTTTCAGAGGTCTCTCGACCGGTTTTTAAACGATCAATACTTGGCCATAGATTAACCGATCAAAAAGTTGTATTTAATCCGGTCCTATTCAGGCGATCAAAAACTGTACACATGCATTACACTGGATATTAACAATATTTTGGAGTTGGAACTTTTTTACGGCTATGGAAAGAAACAGATTTCAATTTGATGAGAAAAGTGAAGTGCGATTGCACAGTTGCTATAATAGCTGTGGTTGTGTCAATGTTCTTGTGAGGTTAACGATGGTTGCTGTGCTGTTGCTAGGTGGTTAGTAATGGCACAGCAGTTAAATTCACCTCGACCGTCCTCTCTCGCTCTCGCTCCCCAAACATTACAGAGCTGGCCCCTGATCAACCGTTTAAAAATATGGAAATTAACAGACGCTTTCGTGGTGGAATAATCAGTGCAATCACACTATTGTTCCCCTGAAGTTCTATTACACAGGTCAACAAAAAAATATTTTTGTGATCATCAGAAATCACAACACACTTTTCTAAACCATTTTTTTCAGTCACGTCTAAACTGCTTTCAGTTTTTTTCAGTCACGTCAACTTTTTGAATTATGAATAATATTAGATTTGCAATAGACTTACATGCGATTTTTATTAAACCGCAGTCAGCAATCAAGTAACTGTTTCAATAAGTCAGATAGACGCACACTGTGGTATAGATATAATGATCAGTGTCAGTCAGCTACCACTGTTTCTTCAAAAACACTTAGTATATGATT
>JBBJLS010072329.1:0-10463 GCA_037577275.1 Bryconaethiops microstoma
ACTCACACTGTGGCGTAGATATAATGATCAGTGTCAGTCAGACTCCACTGTTTCTTCAAAAACACTTAGTATATGATGATTATATGATAATTATACCAACTATCATGCAATATATAACTAACTTCATCACAAAAACTGTACATGCGGGAAAAAACTAAACACAGATTTAAAATCAGCGTGAAAAACACTACAAAACCCACATAAACTTATCTCTGATGATTTTGACCTGTTGACCTGTGTTACAGAAACGAGTGGGCAGCCGTTAACGTGTTTTTATGGCACTTTAGTACATTGTTTACAACTGTAAAATATGTGCAAGCGTCTTGTACAAACACATTCATTCAGGTTCTACACAATAATAAGTGGTTGTATGCAAAAGTTTGGGCACCCAATCAAACAACATTTTTGAAAGTGTAATTAAGTAACAGAAAAACTCTCATCACTGGTTTTGTGCTGAATAAAATATTTTGCAAATAATACATAAAATGTTGTCTGTATATACACACGCACACATATATATGGCATGCACTCATATATATATATATATATATATAATTTTTTTTTTTTTAAATATATATATATATATATGCACACACGTATATACATACATACTATATACACATATACACATATAAATACACACATGCATACACATTCACTAATGTCTAAAAGAATGAAATCACAAATGTAGTTTTCAATAATGATTACTGTTTTCACTTTTAAAAAAATTGCAGGTACATGTAGAAATTTTTCCTATCAAAAATTAACTATACATTCAATGTGTCTGATGTCGATAAAGACTCCGAAGGCTTTAGATCAAGAATGATATCAAGAGTGAAGATGACTCGCGTCTGAACAGTGGTGGTCAAATCCCAGGCAGAGAACCTACTTAAGTGAGCAGAAAATTACTGTAAATAATAATTAAAGCATAAATGATTTCTCCAAAAACCTCTCGGTGATCCCAAAAACAGGTAAATAAACTCTGGTGTCTTATAGTATTCGCTTTTAGTTATTATTGACCAAAATGACATATGGCGAGCGATTCCTTTTCCATTCATATGGCGAGCGATTTTACAGTGAAGAAAATAGATGACAAATGTATAGTAATACATTCACTCAGATCTAAATGAATTATTTACATTGTAACATTAAAATATAGGTGGAAATGTGTGTGTATATCAAAAATGTATTTTCAGACACTACTGCATATTGCAAGTTCACAGTCCTGCATAATACCTGTATATATCTGTGTAATATATGTAATATGTAATATATGTATAAAATATGAGTGTATTCTGTAGAACTAGGAAAGTGTTCTGTAACCGAACTGCGTTTTTAATGGCGCCCCACTGTTTGAACACTGAAACTTGATGAGAACGGGGAAAGTCGTTATTTCAGTGTGTGTCATCCTCACACTTGTATTGTTAGGAGTGGAACAGTTGTTGTAGTTTGAGTCATAAAGTTACATATTTTAAATAGTTTATATAAGGCGTTCTCAAGTGGCTTCTGTAACTTTCGACTCTGCTGCTTTACTGATCTTCTCAGGGAAACGTTTCAAAATTACTGTGATAAAGTAAAGTCACACTGTGAAATTCTTTCCCTGCATTTAACCCCCTCACCAAGTCAAGCAGTGGACCGCCACCAACGAGGGGCGCCCGGGAGCCGTGTGTGGGGACAGTACCTTGCTCAAGGGAACCTCAGTGGTGCCACTAGCAGTCCTGGGATTTGAACCCATGACCTTCTGATTGCAGGGGCAACTCCTTAACCACCAGGCCTAAGCTGGTTTATGCTTTCAGTACGTATACAGACAAGTTGCCTTACCTTATCTATGGTCTGCAGCAGATCGAGATCAGGATCAAAAAACAGCGAAGTACGTCTTTAAAAGTATGGACACACTCGAGTGTGTAATATCCCCCTAATAAAGGATCTTTACATTCAGTGTGTGAGACAGTAATGGATCCTCAGAGTGCTGGGCCGATTTCTGCCCCGCAGGTCTGTTAGACTGGGCTTATAACTTACCCACCGGTCAGCCTGACACTGAGTGCCGCTGCATTTACGGAAAATAAATCATAAGCCTATTATCTCCACTCCAGATTGTTTTATTGGCTGAGCAGCTGGAGCAGGCCTGGGGTCAGGCTTTATCATTTTTTTATGTGGGAATTAAACTTTGTCACTTCCTTTTTACCTGAAAGGCCTTGTAACAGTTGAACCATGTCCAGCTGGGATCTTTGTCTAAAACACACACACACAAACACACACACACAGACATGCAGGCCCAGCTAGTGTAAATGGGCTGGCAGGGCCCCTTCTCTCTCTCTCTCTCAAGGAAAAGCATGAAAATAAGATTTGATTTGGTTTTCTTACTGGAGATGATCATTTTAAACCTCGGTGAACCCAAGAACTACAACACCACCAAAAGAAAAAAATGACTGGCTGATTTATCACTAGCCCAGTCTGTAAATTAAACGGTCTATCTGTGATTTTGTGACCACTCCATGTAGTGAGACTTGAGAGTGCATATAATATAGAAATATAACTTTAGTGCTTGTGTCCACCACAGGGGGGAAAGAACATGGAAGTCCGGAGAATTTACATCTTGCCTTTCATAAAGACCTTGCATCACTTAGAAGGGCTTCTTGCCTTGTTTACCATTTTTCACAGGAAAGGATGGAGTTATATTGAAATACCAGTGTCTGATATCATATATGCCGCATGATTTTATTCACTTTTTTATTTTATTTTACTTGCTTTGAGAGTCAGATGCAGTTAAACTGTGAGTATTACTTGACCATATTTAATTCAGAAACATTTAATTTGCTTCATTAAAAAAAAAAATGCATTCCTCTACAACATCTTCAACAATGCTGATTTCCATTAAGGGTTTCAGGAGATTTTCTGGATGTGTTAGCACCAAGCTAATGATGGTGCTGTACACATACACTAAAGAGCTTATAATACTGAAGCTAAAAATCGCTTAACAGATTCAGGTAAGATTACTTCGCTTTGTGTGTTTCTGTTTCAGTAAAGAAGGTAAGTCTTTGAGTTGTTTTCATGTTGTAGTCGGTGAGTAGTGCAGTGCTGCTGTGAAGTACTTGTTTTATTAGTGTGCTAACACGGCTAACGGACAGCACCTCAGACTGAGTGTAAACAAAAATGTAAGGTGCTAATAAACACCTAACATGATTGAAATGTGGGAATAAGTAAAAAGTCAAACAATTTTTTTGTTGGAAGCTTAAATGCTGGTCAAATTGTTCGCGAAGTCTGTACTCGATTTCCCAGTGGAAACCTGAACCTGTAGTTATAATATTTTATTTACAGGCTACACCAAATGGCTTACATTCATTTTCTGAACTTTTTTACTTAGTTTACCCAGGAAAAGTCATAAAATCCTCAAGCCATTACAAGTATTTGTGCTAACTATGCTAACCAGTGATAATTTCGGCTGTACTATGCTTTACTATGTTTTATTCAGTGTCAGCTTCAGTTTACATACAAATTTTTTGATGCTCGTAATGGCCATTTAAGTAACACGTTATGTCCTTTGTATGTTTCAGTACTTTTTATTATTATTATTATTTTAAAAAAATTTATTGGGTTGTGTTGGAGTAGTAAAAGTTCAATGCCATATCAAAAATTGTTATGTCATGGAAAAAAAGGTATATTAAACCATATAAATTATTTGAAAACAAGAGACAAGTAAACAAATAAATAAATAAACAATTAACAAATAAATAAATTGTCTAAATACGATTCTTAAAATCAATATTTGCTCAAAATTCCAAAACTTTATGTGGTGGTGGGGTGTATTGGAGCCTGTTAGCATGTTCACCTAACCTGCTCAGTCTAAGTCTGATGTCCAGTTACAGAGAATCTAAAGTTTAAACCAGTTAACAGCAACCAGTAATGTTTATTTAGCAATTCTTCATTTGAACACATTTCAAGAAGTGGTGACTAGGAAACCACAATTATGTTGCTTTCTTCAGAGGTTTGTTCTCGTAACAATCCAGTTCTTGCCGCACTTTCAGCTTGACTCAGCTGCAGTGACTGCTGTAAACACTGTCCTGGAACATCTCAGAGATTTTTAATGGGACGTAAAATCAGGTGGTTAATTGAAGGTACACGTCAACATTCAATCATTTAAAAGCAACCAGTGGTTAACTAGACAGCTCGTTATATCGATTTATTGCTGTGAATGAAGTAAACTTTAAAATTTGATGCAGTGTGTGGCCAATTGATAGGTGTTACTTATTTTAGCCTTTTCATTCAATGTTATGATCGACCATCACTGTGCATAGAGACAGATAAACTATAACATTAAAACCATCTAAAAGGTCCCCCTTGTGCTTCCAAAACAGCTCTGATCTGTCGCGGCATGGACTCCACAGGTGCTGTGGTATTTACACCAAGACGTTACAGCTTTAAGTTGCGAGGTGGAGCCTCCATGTCTTGGACTAGTTTGTCCAACACGTCCCACATATTGATCAGATTGAGATCTGGGGAATTTCCTGAAATCTTTCCAGTGTTTGCAGTGTGGCAGGGAGCATTATCCTGCTGGAAGAGCCCCCAGCCATTAGGGAATTTGTCCGTTAACTTGGTCTACAACAATGTTTAGGTGGGTGGTCCATGTCAAAGTAACGTCTACATGAATGCAGGATCCAGGGTTTCCCAGCAGAACATTGACCTGAGCATCACACCGCCTTCACTGGGTTGTCTTCCTCCCACAGTGCCCCAGGTAAGAAACACTCACACCCAACCATCTACATGTACATAAATAGTGCTGGGCAAGTTGTTTAAAATGATTTAAAACTGGGTATCTGTTCAGCAAATGTGTTTTTGCCAGAAAAAAATATAACAATGTTATAATAAACACAATGTTAATGTTTATTTGTTTACTCTGTCATATAGTGTTTACTCTATTGATTTATATCTATTCAAATGTTAGTGTTTTACTGTATTAATGATCAGTTTTTTGTTATAATGTTATAATTAAACACAGTAAAACGCTGTTTCTTCTAATGTTATACGGTGTTTTACTGTATGTACTGTATGTTATATAATCCTAAAATCATAAATCATAGATACAGCAGTGTGTGGTCAGAATACTGGAAGACTGCTTCAACCATAGTTAATGTGATGTAGATGTTTTCTTTAGCTCATACAAGTTACCTCCGGTGTGTGAGTGAGAGAGAGAGACAGACAGAGAGAGAGAGAGAGACAGACAGTGAGAGAGAGAGAGAGAGAGAGAGAGACAGACAGAGAAGGACAGTGAGAGAGAGAGACAGACAGAGAGACAGTGAGAGAGAGAGACAGACAGACAGAGAGAGAGACAGACAGAGAGAGGCAGTGAGAGAGACAGACAGAGAGAGAGATAGACAGAGAGACAGGCAGCGAAAGACAGAGAGGGCGACAGCGAGAGAGACAGAAAGAGAGAGAGACAGAGAGACAGACAGCGAGAGAGAGAGACAGACAGCGAGAGAGAGAGACAGAGAGAGAGAGAATAAATGTGCTCTGAATACTAAGTGCGTTTGAGTTTGAGCGTTCTTATATTCCTCCATGACGCACTAGTGCCATCTCGTGGTGAGAAAGTGAGTTGCACGAGTCCCGTTCCCCTTAAAGATCAAAGGCTAAAGCTGGACAAGATTTCATACAGATTTGTTATTCACAGCATATATTATTCACAGTATATTTAATATTCACAGACCTTTCATCTGACACTACAGCAAACTACTACAGCAGTAAATTTATTTCTCTGTCGATACTGTTCATATCCTTCTTTTTTACTGACCACAGCACTATGTGTCTATGGTATAGTTTACATAGCACAGTTTATTTTCAGAGAATTTTATTTTGACTTTGTATGTATATTGTTCTTGTCTCTGTAAGTCTATGCAGACATAACATAAGCAATTTCTTATATCAGTAAGGTTTTCTGATTCATCCGCAGAATGAATGTGGGTAAAGCACGGTTATTTAGCTGATTATTCATTGTGCCTTATATTAGTTTTTTCAACCTCAGTGTGTGATTGGCTGAGAGGCTTTCAATACATATTGACTGCGTCAGAGCTCTGAATGCACATAAGTGTCTAGTGCCTGGTAAAGCAGTACCTTCCAGGTGAACTACCTCACTTTATTCTGTATATACCTCTCATATTACACTCTGGACTTACACTCAGTAGCACCTGCACTTTACCATGTATTTACTGTTTACTGACACTACAGGCACTCTTACATTTACATTTACGGCCTTTAGCTGACGCTGTTATCCAGAGCGACGTACATCAGTGCTTAACTAGTCTACATCTGTTTCTTAAACCCGTAAAGCTAAACTTAAGTCCCCATCCATTATTCAACCAAATTACTGCACGCTCAGTAAACCTAGACTCCCGACAAACGATACCTAAACAACACCTGTCAAAGGAGGATTTTTTTTTTATTATTAATTAAGAGAAAGCAAGATGTAACATGGTTAGTCACCAAAGTGCTCTGTTTCCTATTACTCGATTTGATATGCTATAATTTACACTTACTCAATGTGGTTCTGTGTTGCAACCTGTCTCCTGTGCAATATCATACTTATGGTGCAGTATTGTTAATTCTGGAAGGTTTAAATCCCTTTCCCACTGTTACGCTGCTGTATTGTCTACTTACTGTATTGTCTTGAGTTTACATCTCATTCACACTACTGTGACACTGCTGTATTGTCTATTCATTGTATTGTTTCCGTTATTCCAGGAACTGCCTCCTGTACAATAATAATCACACTTATGGTGCAACACTAGTCACTCTGGAAGGTTTACATCCTGTTCACACTGTACTGTTACATTACATTACTGTAGCATTCTTGTGGTGTTTATTTGTCGTGTTTTTTGTATTGTTTGTCATACTTTGTCGAATGTTGAACCGTGGTCTGTGGAGAAACGTCTCGTAACAGTACAGTAAACCCCCGCAAAGTTGCTGTTCAAAGTTCGCGGCCTCAGTCGGTCGCGGATTTCTTCTTTGAACCAAACTAATAATTGTTTGTGGAAACCACAAATATCCTCTGCATTTGTTTTGCTTTTTTCGTGGCAATATAGAATTTTTCATGCATTTTAGTGCAAAATGATTAAGAAAATATAATTTACAAATTTTGTAACAGAAATATGAACAGAAATTCAGCTAAATGTCCATATAAAATATAACCGCAGAAATATTTTGGTACTGTCAAGAGAACACAAAGCAACCGTATATTGGCTGCTGCCCTGTGACGCATCTCTGGCGGTCCAGCATTCCTGCATCAGAACAGTTTCCGAGTGTTTCGCTGAGTGTTTTTGTGTTTTTCGTTTTGTTCTTCTTAAAGCCCTGTATTTTTATTACTGTAAATTAAATGAATGTATTACTGTGTTTACCTGCTTATACTAAATAAAATGCGCGTGCATGAATTACAGTACAGTCTGTACAGGGGTAACATCAGTATTTACATTCTAGCACTGTGGGAGTTCAGTGTAAACTGTACAGTACGGTTACGGGTTTTCTTTCAGGGTAATGTATTAAGCTGAGTTTAAAATGAAATTAAAATGTTTTGTGAGCATATTTGGGGGCATATTTAGGGCTTACACTATAAAAATACGCATTTTTTTACCTCATCACCAGTTTTTTTTTTCACTATACGCAGGCACTCTTGGAAGGTAACCCCCGCAAATTTCAGGGTTTACTGTATTATCAGTATCATCTGAAAATGACAAATGACCAAATCTCCCTAAAAAGGGAATTCCACTCATTCAGTGTTTGAGAAACAAAGTCATTCAGATTGGGTTTGGTGTGAAAGGGCTCATTCTAGAGAAACATACACTCAGATTTTATTACAGATGAAATTACAACCAGATGACCACAATGCCAATATAACCATTTTATTTACAATCCAAACCCACCAGTGAATTTACATGGGTCTTCTGATTGTTTATATGGGTGTTGATGATGGTAAAATAGTGGTAAATCTGAACTAAATGACTTTACTTGGGGACTATTTTGCCTCAATATCCTGCATGTATCCCTCCACCATGAATGGGTTTAATTTTAGACAATGGAGAATTTCACACCAAACCCACTCTTAACAACTTACACACAGCGCCCGGGGAAGCAGTGTGTGGGGATGGTACCTTGCTGAAAGGGAACTCAGAGGTGCTTAGCGGTCTTGGGAATCGAACCCACGACTTCCTGATCGCAGGGCGAACATCCTAACCACTACCACTAGTAAGCTGTGTTCATAAGCTGTGTTTGAAAAGTGCACTCGTTCACTATGCAGGGCACTAGGTAGCAAATCAGCCATTTTGTAGTGTTTTTCGAAATTCCAACTCTCAGTTTCACCCACTAGTTAGTGCTCTACAAAATCGTCACGCGACGCCAACATCTAGTGTCCAGACACTGTACACTACATGAATACACATACACATTTGACTACGTCTGATGAGCAAAATACATCTCAGATTCATCGTCCTTATGGCATCACGTCTTCTCCTCTGTCTCAGCAGCAGTATTTTGACCAGTATTATCAAAATTGATACTCAAATTGGATCCATTGGATCTCCTGAAAGTTAGCAAGCTAGGATAGCTACTGAAAAAGCTTTAGGGAAAAACGTGCATGTGAGATAAACGCCACAGTTTAAAAACCTTCGGGTACATTCTTTTATATATATTTTTTTGTGTATGGACAGGCGTAACTTGTATAGTCACAATTTATGTGTATTTAAAATGTTAGCATATCTGTTAGCATAATAATCCCCATTATGTTAGTAGGCAACTCCAGTGCTTTGCACAGTTTTTAAATGTTGCTGTTTATTACAGTTAACGCAAGTAGAGATCAGTATTGAATGGTATAGAAATATTAAGTTTGTTCAAATACTTATCATCCTGAATGCAACATAGCTGTGTCATAGGTCCACATGGAGAGACAAGTGTCCGAAATTAACTAAATGTCGTCTCCCCTTGTTCACTAGTATATAGCAAACACTATGTAGTAAATGAGTGAGTGAATGAATGAGTGCACTTTTCGAACACAGCTTAGAAGTCTATCAACCAAATCTTGACCATAAATATGTACGTCCTCAAAACTTCTCAACCAGCTGAAACCACATTCATCTCTTCATTAAGGTGGAGCAGACTTGTGGATGTGGTTTAGGACACACTATTTTACTAGAAAACCAGTTCAGGCAGCCGCACACTCTGATTAGTGTAAATAATAGTCATATCTCTCAGAGCAGCCCCTGTTCTCGTGTCAAAGCTGCTTTAAAAGCCAGCTCAAAACAAGCCTTTGCAGTGTTTTGCACACCTCAGTCTCATGAGTCATTCCATCATGTGAGCATGTCGTGCAGTCGCCCTCGCTCTTCCTTCAACCCTGAGAAAAACAATAAAGGTTTATCTTTCCACGTTTTAATTCCACACCTCAGACTCCAACGTGTCTTTACTTGCTGCTCCTGGGTGTATTCACGCTGTCAGAATGAATGAATTCAAATACTGCATATTCAAATACAAGCTCCAGTAGTCAATAAATCCTTCCTGATGTTTACCCCACACCCAGACCAGCACCACAGGATTCCAGATTCAGAATCAGCTCAGTACATCGTATCAATTCTAATATTATTACAGATATATCACGAAATATGTGTATATGGAAGTAGCACGTCACAGGTGATTTTAAATGTTGAGAGTGATTTAAATATGAGCTGCTAATTTGCATTAACTGTTGGATTAATCAAATTTGTTGCATGACTGTTTTTGGCTTGCTTAAACTGCACAAAAATTATGCAATTAGTTTCATAAAAGTTTCACTATGCTAGACAGATACTACAGTGCTGTGAAAAAGCATTTACCCCCTTCCTGATTTCTTAATGTTTTGCATGTTTGTCACACTTAAATGTTTCAGATTATCAAATAAATTTGTATACTAGACAAAGATAACCCAAGTAAACACAAAATGCAGTTTTTAAGTGATGATTTTATTTATTAAGGGAAAAAATACTATCCAAAAATAAGAAATCAGGAAGGGGGCAAATACTTTTTCACAGCACTGTATAGGCTGTAATGATGAGTTTGGTCTCGTTAGTCATTTTTGGATAAGTTGCATCCGTTAGATGTATTACCTTTAACTGTGGTCAAATGTTTATTTCAATGTGTTTGGCCAATTCTGGTCACCCGCTGAGGCGGAACTGAGAAGAACTTTTAGCCACAGACTCACCAGCATAAAATAGCTCCATGTATTAGACTCATTATAACTCCTCCCCCTGTCACAGACCCACCCATTAGACTCTATTGGGAGTTTTCCACTGACTGGTACCAGCTCGATTCGGTTCAGTTCGGTTCTACTCTGTTCAGTTTGATTTCGGACCTACAGTTTTCCACTACAATTGAAATATTGCCTTCATGTAACTGGTTGCTATAGCGACCAAACATAACATTCTAGCAGGAGCGGAGCGCTGCTGAGGTAAACA
>JBBJLS010072330.1:0-10463 GCA_037577275.1 Bryconaethiops microstoma
TAAATAAACGTAAACATAGTTTATATATTATTCACTGGTTAAAGGAGATTTCCCCAGATTTACTTCTTTTTGTGCAGTTCAGTCATTGTTAACAAAGACCCCAAGAGTGGCTTATTGAATGAATGGATGTAAAAAAGGCCAAAACCTTCACAAAATGGTCATGAAACAGTGAATCAGGCACCAGACAATACATTAGCATGTAATAACTTTTAGTGAAGGAGACATTAGAGACATTTAACTCTTCAAACGTCTGGTTCTATTCACCACCACTGTGAAAAGGTTTTCTGGAACTCATTTTGAATGACTGTGTTTACAGTCTCAACCATTAAATTATGCACAAATGTTGGAAATATTCAAAATGATTGAAAATATTCAGTATTTTAAATGAAAGTCTGCAGGTTTGGATGTACTTCTAGAAGAATTTCTCCAGTTCTGTATCTGTTAATTGAGTACGCTCCACTGCTCTGCCTATAAAAGTGTGTATTTTCTCACACACCCTCAGACCAAAACCTGTTTATATGTCCAGAAAACAGAACCAGGGTGAGTGTGGCCCTGTTTGTCCCGATCAGTGACTCCTCTGAGCTATTGGAGCAGACGGAGTGGCTGATTATTTTTTCGAAGCTTTACTGCCTGTTGCTCATGTCTCTCGCAGTTTAATTAATTTCTCTCCCTCTTGTTTCTTCCCTTTTTTCCTCATCTCTCACTTTCTGTCCTCTTATAGCACTCTCTACCTTCCCCTGTCTTATTTCTCTGACTTTGTCTCTGCACTCTCTCTTCTCTTTATTTATTTCTCTTCCTCCTCTGATTTGTTCGTTCTTTCTTTCTTTCTTTCTTTCTTACTCTTCTTCTCCCTTTCTCTCTCTTTCCCTCACTTTTTCCTTCTCACGTACTTGCCTTTTTCCTCTCTCTTACCAGCTTTCTACTTATCTTGTTCCTATCTTACTTTCTTTCTTTTGTCTTTCTTTCTTTCTCTCCTCTCCTTCTCTCACTGCCTTTTTCATGTTCTTCCCCTTTTTCTCACTTTCACTTTTTCTTTTCTCTCACTCTATCATTCTTTCTCGCTCACTCCCCTTTTTTTCCCTCTCCCTCCCCTCTTTTTCTTTCTCTCTCTTTCTCCAACTTTCCTACTTTCTTTCTCTCTTCTTGTCCATTTCTTTCTTTCTTTTATTCTTTTCTTTCTCCTTCTTCACCCCCCCCCCTTCTCTTTTTCACTTCCTCACTCCCTTTCTTTCTCTTGGCTTACCCCTTGTTTCTATCTCTTTCCTTGTCTCTCTCTCTGTCTGCAGTATCTGAAGTGGTGACAGCAGGCAATTGCCCAGCGGCAGAGTTGCGGTGAGCCACCGTTACCAAAGAAAGACATCAGCAAGATGTTCAAGCTTCCGCCGCCACGCATGGACGCACTCCTCATCACAGGTACCTAAGGGGGCCACCTTGGCCATTCACCTCCTATTATACCCCTTTACTCACTCTTACTCCAATTGATTTCCACATCTGCATCTCATCTGTGCTGACTTTAAAATGATAGGAAACAGTTCCTGCAGGTCCCTGACTTCCCAAACATTCAGCTACCAAGAGGTTTCGTGGGAGTTTGTATAAGTTTCATAATAATCTGAGAAGAGCCAAAAGAGATACGCATCTTGTTACCATGTTAACTTTGACTGCCCTAGTAATTACACAGTTCAATTCTAATAGCGGAGCTAAACAACACTACCCTCGACGTCTATGGGTTAAAGATGATTCTGAGGGAAAAAACTAATTGGAAGAAGATGTGAATTATGATCAAATAGAAATGCAGACTCAAACATGTTGACACGATATAAACTGAATGGAAACATGCTTCTTTAGATGTTCCTTAGAATTATTATGTAGTTGAATCAAATGAGCAATACAATATGCTAATTATAATTAACATAATAAATATGCAAATAAGTCATTGTGTTGACTGTCACAAAGAACCTTATGTTTACATGTTTTACCCCCTTTGAAAGGTTTTCATCTTAAATGAAGCCTTTATGAGCAAAAAAGTAAATTTAAATTTTATTTTTGCCAAAAATTTTGGTTGGTTCAGTTTGACTGGCTTGTACATGGAGGTGCATCTGTTACTGCCATGTTGTCGAGCAGGTGGGTAAAAAGAGGAATAATGTTTTCCTCATTTGTCAGCGCAGTGCTTTTTCTCATTTTTACTTCTCTTACTGTTCTTCCTCTGTTGTTTAATGGGTGACAATAGCTTGCCTCTACATCCTGTAATTAGTCCAATGGTCTAAATCATCCAGAAAAGTGTGTTTACACTGCAAATGATGCAACTCTTAGACTTTTGGTTTAACAAAATTTTGGTCCTTGATTCAGCCAGGGGTCTGAGGCACCTTTCACCTTTCAATTTCTAAATCAAACCGAAAAGTCTAAAGGTCAAGCCCAAATGAGGTTGGTCTGAAATTCATCCTTAGACAGGATTGCATGAAGGGACCAAAAGAGTAAAGTGCTTTAGAGGGTGTTCATGTTTATTATTATTATTATTGAGGAAAGTTAGGGAAAAACAAATGTTTAATCATCAACATCATTAATGTTTTTTTTGTTGTTTTTTATTAGTAATGAGACCTCTTAAAAGAGATGAGATCTCTTAACAATTTAAGCCTGGGAAACTGTAACTGCTTTCTTTAGCATTCTGAGAACACATCACAGAGTGCTTGGCACCCTCAACTGCTGCTTGCAGCTATGAATCTATTATTCTTGTGGGATTTTATCCTTGGATTCCAATTCAGATGGCTAATTCTGGCACAACCACTTTAATTGGGGAAGTTCCAGTGGAGTCTTGATTGAATATCTTCCAGTTATACACAAAACAAATTCCTCTTCTGAAAACGACACTGCAGATCCAATCAAGATTTACATTTGTAAATATGTTTTCTTTCCTCTCGTAAGAACAAATCAACAAATACTGCCAGAACATGAAGAGGTTCACCTCGCAGAACCTTAGCAAGCTGTTCATAATGGAAGTACTACGGGATCACAACAGATATAATGCACCTGGAGGAATTGGAGCTCAATTAAAACACACACTGATGAGCGTATCCTGCCAAACCCGAAGCTTGTCTGATCTCCAGAGTGCAAATTAAGGCCCAATCATATTGACCTTGAAGGTGTCGTCATAGCTATTGTTTTTAATGGGTGGATTGGTAGTAAAAACATAGGGTGTCTCACTGCCGCCTGGTCTGCAGTGTTCTTGTTACTGAGGTGTTTCTCCATCTGCTCAGGTATATCTGCTTGGGGGCCTTAGGTCTTTAAGCAACAGTTGTTCTGTTCCATTGTTTCTGTTCAACATCTGTTTTTTACGCATGTCATAATGTGAGCTACAGCTGCACCATTCAAACAGAATGTAATATTCGACACAATTTAGCTGAAGCTTCCACAGCAACTTTCAAGCTGTATATTAAATCAAGGTCCATGACTCATGAATCAGAGCTTGATTGGAAGTCAGCTTTGAACCTACCCAAAGTCCCAGAATCTCTTAAGTCGTGATAATAATAATGAAACAGTTCATAGGCCCGGACCCCCTACTCACGCCAACATGCTGTGCCAGACCCGGCTGAACTATTCCCTTATCAGCAGTCCTTAATGAACCTGTCAAATCAGTTTCAATCACAAACAATTATGTCTTCTGCCTTTGCTGGCCAGCGTGGTTCTAATCGCTGTTTTACAGCACGCTGGCGGCTGATGGTGTTCTGGAAGTTAGGAATTTAACCTCCAAGGAGGATAAACAGTATGGGGAATAGAAACAATAAACAAATGCAACAAACAAATGCAAACATCAGTTTTTATGTCAAAAACAGCAGCAGAAAATTAAAACTTTAGCCAGTCTGGTTTATTGTGTGGTTAATGAGAACAAAATCTGTAACATGGCCAGAGGGAGCTACTGAAGTCCTGCAGGACTTTTTTGAGTGCACACATGGAAGCATGTTCAGAGAAGCGGAGACCACTGGCCAACACACAAATATCAACAACTATGCAGAGACAGTGACGGGATACATCAACAAATGCATTGGAGATGTTACCATCATCAAACCTGTCAAGATGCGCACAACCAGAAGACCACCCCACTGCCAGATGAGCAAGTGCTGTCCCTATCTGCAGCCAACGTGAGACTCTCAATGGGGTCAAACCATGCAAAGCTGCTGGACAGCTAGCCCTGAGCCACATCAAGAATCAGCTCCCTCCCACACTGGATCCACTGCAGTTTGTGTACTGCACAAGCAGGTCAACAGACGCGATCTCACTTGCACTCCACCTGAAACACCGCAACTCCCATGTGCGAATGCTATTCATCGACTTCAGCTCAGCATTCAACACTACTATCCCCCAGGAGCTGATCAGTAAGCTGGACCTGCTCGGACTGAACACCTCCACCTGCAAATTGATCCTAGACTTCTGTACCTGAAGTCCCCAGACAGTCCAGACTGGCAATTCCAGCTCCAACACCATCACGCTAAGCAAAGGCATCCCCAGGGATGTGTGTTGAGCCCGCTACTCTTCACACTATTGACTCCCAACTCCAACCCCAGCTCCAGCACAAACCACATCATTAAGTTCACAGGTGACACCACTGTTGTGGGGCTCATCAGAGACAACAATGACATAGCATACAGAGAGTAGGTGCAACGGCTGGCGGTCTGGTACAAGAACAATAATTTGTCTCTTAATGTTGACAACACAAAAGAGCTGATAATTGATTTCAGAAAGACCCAGGCTGGCCACCTTCCACTCAGCATCAATGGCACTACAGTGAAGACAGTGAGGAGCACCAAATACCTTGGATCTCTCCTGGACCAACAACGCTGTTTCCCTGACCGAAAGAGCCCAGCAGCGCATGCACTTTCACAGAAGACTGAAAAAGGTGCATCTCCCAAACTCTCACCACCGTCTATGAAGGCACCATCGAGGGGCATCCTGACCAGCTGTATTACAGTCTCGTATGGAAACTGTCACGCCACCTACTGCAGAGCCCTTCAGAGGATTGTGTGGATCATCGACAGCTCTCTACCAAGTCTGCAGAACATTTACACTTCTCTGTGCATCTGTAAGGCCACCAGCATTGTAGATGACCCCCACCATCACTCCCATAAACTGTTTACCCCTCTCCCATCTCCTAGATGATTCCGCAGCATCAGGAGTAGGTCTGCTAGACTGTTGTATGGAAAAATCAATATATTCAGTTTGTGATTCCTACAAGATTCTTTCTTCAAATACCATACTAATGTGATTCTGCTGACACCAGAACCAGTTAGGGCACAGTGACATGATTAAATCAAGGTTGTTATTTTGTGCAAACCCTATGTTTTAGAGCTATAGGTTTTTAGATAAAGTGTTTTGTTCAGAACAGAAAGCGCTTGCTCAGGGTAGTTGTCATGGAGTCTTGCTACGAAGAGTCATGACATGGGTAGCAGGTGGTGCCATACTGAGGAGGACTCATTTTGAAAAGGTGAATGGTCTTTTGAAAGTATATGAGTCCTTTGCGAAGGACTAGTTTCTCTGAGAATCCTTCAGAATGGGACTCCCCTGGAATAAACGGTCTCTCCTTCT
The DNA here is from genome assembly GCA_037577275.1 of Bryconaethiops microstoma. NCBI lineage: Eukaryota > Metazoa > Chordata > Actinopteri > Characiformes > Alestidae > Bryconaethiops > Bryconaethiops microstoma. The sequence continues at coordinate 5,575 of JBBJLS010072330.1, forward strand.
GCAGAAGAAAATAAAGTCTTTGTTCTGAGCAAAGAATCTCTGTCGGTTTGCTGATATTCCACCACACTGTGCAATACCTTCTTTCCCCAGTCTGGCTCCTGAGCATCATGCGGTACAGTTCTCATACTGAACTGTATAATCCACGCCTTGCTCTGCACTGCATAATACCACCTCTTTACTTTTTTATGGCTGCTATGAGTGAATGTGTCACGCACTCCAGTCACGTGATGCGCACGGGTCTATGGAGAAGGCGTGCATTACAAGGTATATAGACAGGAAGTAGGTAGATTCCAGTCGCTCAGGCATTGAGTCGTCACCTCGTCCTTTCCAGTCATTTATCTCTGGTTACGTGAGTACTCACCTCTGTTTGTCACCTCTGTGTGTGTGTGAGAATGTGGATTCTGGTGGGAATCTTTATTCATGTTTTGAGCATTCATAGATCAACGTGTGTGATTCTACCAGCCATCTCGTGTCTGTCTGCGCTTGGGCTTATCCGTCGCGCTACACGGGCGAACTGCTGGCCAGGTACATGCATTTCCTTGTCTCTCCTCTGTGACAGAATGCCTGAGCCCATGGTTGTAAGCTCAGTGGACTGGGCCGCATTGGAAACCTGGTTTATCGGCAGTGTGCCGAGCTTAGCGCATTCAGACCGGAGGTAGTCAGCCTCAGGCAGGAGGTGGCCAAGCTATGTGCTAGGCTAACCATCCTGGAAAGTGTGCAAACCGGGTGAGCTTCCGAGGTGCCTGTGTCCCAGCCAGCTGCCGCCGCCTCCTCCTCATCTACATTCACTCCTTCACACCCCTTGGCTAAAATGGCACTCCTAGAAAAGTGGAATGGTGTAGATGGGAAGTGTGAAGTGTTTTTTACTAATCTCAATCTCATTTTTGAGTTCCAGCCCGAGTGTTATCCATCTGAACGGAGCAGGATCTCACTTCTCGTCTCCCTCACCGGGCAGGCAGCTGAGTGGGCTACAGCGGTTTTGAGGTCGGACCAGGACACCTGCTACTCCTACCCCGGCTTCACCCGCCAACTCAAAGCCGCATTCCAACACCCTGACAGTGAGGTGGAGCTGAATTCTCGTCTCTATCATCGGCAGCAGGGTGATCGCTCCGTGAGTCGCTACACCGCAGACTTCCGCACTCTCGCTGTGCAGATAGACACACTGCGAACAGCCTTTTACGAGGGGTTGGCTCCTCGTATTAAGGAAGAACTCGCTGGGCGAGAGCTCCCCAGTACCCTGGAAGGGATAATCCAGTTATGTATGCATATGGACCAGCGCATGAGCTCTCACCAGAGGCCAACCTCTCACGCTTTGCCACCAGCAACCCCACGACCTAAGCCATCTTTTTCAGTGGAGGCTCCACCTCTGTCAGAGGCCCACTCCGGAGCCGGGGAACCCATACAGGTAGGGCACGCCTCCCTGGACCCGAGGGAGCGGCCTAGACGCTATCGCGAAGGCCTGTGTGCCTTTTGCGCCTCCCCCGACCACCACTGTGCTGTCTGCCCGATCCATCCAGGAAACGATCAGACCAGGTGAAAAGGGGAGGAACTCACCTGGTCCAGTCCTTGCCACCTCCATGACCCCGACCATTTCCCGTCTTACCATCCAGCTCCACAAATGAGTCGCTGTCATCGCTTTTGTTGACTCAGGGGCGGCTAGCAATTTTATCGACCATTCTTTTGCTGTTCAGCTGGGTGTGGAGATGAAGGTGTTTTCTCAGCCGATCATCATCACAGCCATTGATGGTCGACTCCAACACAGCCCCATCACTCATGAGACTCCTCCCTTACTCCTCACCATGGACCAGCACAGGGAGCACATCCCCTTCCTGGTCATTCACCTCAAGGCTCCTCCCATCATCCTGTGTCATTCTTGGCTCCTCACTCACGATCCCCTCATCTCATGGACCCAACAGAAGACCCTCCAATGGGGTACGAACTGTTAGGAGCTTTGTCTCACGGCATGGCTGGGATGTGCTCTGGGGAGTCCACTGCCCCCGACGTCTACGCTGAAGCCATCCCCGAGCCGTACCGGGACTTAAAGGATGTCTTCAGTAAAAGCAAAGCTGTCAACCTGCCTCCTCACCGGCCTTATGATTTGGCCACTGACCTCCAGCCCGGTACAGTACCTCCCCGCAGCCACCTGTATTCGCTTTGCAAAGACGAGCAACAGGCTATGGAAGAATATGTGGTTGAAGGCCTCTGACAGGGCACTATTCGCTCCTCTTCATCCCCAGTGGCTGCAGGGTTCTTTTTTTGTAAAATGCGTCGACTATCGGGGAGCTTAATCGGATCACCATAAAGAATAGTCATCAACTCCCTCTTACAAACATTGCCCTGGACGCTCTCTCTGGTGACACCCTCTTCACCAAGCTGGACTTGAGAAGTGCTTATAACCTCGTCCGCATCAGAGAGGGCGACGAGTGGAAGATGGCCTTTATCAGTCCCACCGGTCATTATGAAATGTTGGTTATGCCTTTGGCTTGTGCAATAGTCTGGCAGCATTCCAGCAGTTTATTAATGACGTCTTGAGGGACATGCCGGGGCGGTGGGTCTTTGCCTACTTGGACGTCATACTGATCTACTCTAAGACCCCAGAAGAACATACCCAGCATGTCCGGGCAGTATTAAAGAGGCCCACCGACTGTTCTGTAAGTTGGAGAAATGTGCTTTCAACCAGCGTTCCACCACATTCCTTGGGTTTGTCATATCCACTCAGGTTGTGGCCATGGAGCCTCAGAAGCTGGACGCTGTGCGTAACTGGCCTCTGCCCACTTCACTTAAACAGTTTCAGCGTTTTCTGGAGTTTGCTAATTTCTACGATGCTTTATCCGGGGTTTCAGTTCGGTTGCAGCACCTCTTACTGCCTACCAATTCACCCTTTATCCTCAACTCAGCGGCCAAGGAGGCCTTTCACCATCTGTGCAGCTTGGTCTGTGCATCTCTGGTTATTTGAGTGCTCACCTCTGTTTATCACTTCTGTGTGTGTGTGTGTGTGTGAATGTGGATTCTGGTGGGAATCTTTACTCGTGTTTTGAGCATTCATAGATGAACGTGCATGATTCTACCAGCCCTCTTGTGTCTGTCCACGCTTAGGCTTATCTGACATGTTACACAGTCGAACTCCTGGCCAGGTATGTGCATTTCCTTGTCTCTCCTCCGTGACAGAATGTTTACATTTATGTCTACTTGAACATTGCCCACACAATGCAATACTTGCACAAATTGCTACATTCGCACAATGATAAATTGTTTACATTGTAGGTATTCTCTTTAGTACATCTGCATGTTTTCTCTTCTCTCTTTGTAGTCTTTAGTCTATTGTATTATAACTACTGTATACTGTACACACTATTGTAGTGTGGCTATAATTATCTTTTTTAATTGTGACTATATATACAGTAATCGTTCCAAGAGCACCTGCGTATAGTGAAAAAATGCGTTGTTGTGTTTTGGTTAAAAAAAAAAAGTCTAAAAATGCCTATTTCTATAGGGTAAACCCTAAATATGCCCCAATTATGCTCCCAAAACACTTTAATTTCATTTCAAACTCAGTTTAATACATTACCCTTAATGAAAATATAAAGGTAAGCCAATGCAGACTGTACAGTAATTCATGCATGGGCATTTTCTTTGGTATGCACTGTCATTTTCTTTGGTATAAAGAGGTAAATACAGTAATAAATTAGTGTAATTTTTAGTAATAAAAATACAGTAAAATGTAGGGGTAATAACCAATAATTTTTACATCAATAATTTACTATTCATCAGCGGCGCGTCTTACTCAGGGTTCTTCAGGTGGAGTACTGTATTGTAGAGACCCGCCGGTTAAAGCAGACGTTGGACGGCGACTGAGCTCAACAGCTTCTTTTAATTTAATTTACAGTAAAAGCTACTGGGCTTTAAGACGAACAAAACGAAAAACAAGAGAAACACTCAAGAAGAGTCAGGGGCGGACTGGCAATCTGTGTGTTCTGGAAAAGAACGGCTGTCTGATGCACGGCGGCCATCTAGCCCCCGGTTATTCTCCGAAATCCATTCGCCTCGCCAGTGCGCTATCCCAATACTTTTGTCCCAACGTTCCAAGCGGCAAAGTTCCGCAGTGCGACCACCCAGACACTTCAAACTTCACAGTTAGATACATCTCCAGGAGACATTTACAATGAGCCCTCATTTGCAATTTTAGGCCCCGTAGATCATGAATTATTCACCAGAAACTGTGAGAGCCAGAGCGCGTCCGTCTATAAATGCGGTAACGGCACATTTCACCCCGTAGCTCGGCCTAGGAAAAACCTAGCGCCGCGCACGGGAACCAGTACAGAAACATTTATACAGATATATTTTATATGGAAATGTAGCTGAATTTACGTTCATATTTATATTACAAAATTCGGAAATTTTAAAAAAATAATTTAGAAGTAAAATGCGTAAAAAAACAGCGAATATTTGCAGGTTCCACGTTATTGTGGAGATTTCTGCTTAAAGCTATCAGTTAGGTTCTCAGAAAAAAATCCGCGTGTGACTGAATCCGCGACTCCTGATCCATGTAAAACCGGGGGGTTACTGTATATGTATTTGTTTTAATTACTGTAAAATTGTATAACAGCATACATATTGTATTCTGTATAAAATTCTGTATTGTTATACTTTTCCTGTTGTGTCCCCCCATAGTATTTTATTTTTTAGGTAAAGTATTAGTACGGTTATATATAGATATACTGTAATAATGTTATTTGTATTTATTGTAATGAATAGTAAACATATTTTAAGTATAATTTTCCCAGGTGCCTAAGACTTTTGCACAGTACTGTATGTATGTATGTGTGTGTGTGTGTGTATATATATATATATATATATATATGTATGTATGTATCTATATATATGTGTAT
>JBBJLS010072331.1:0-10461 GCA_037577275.1 Bryconaethiops microstoma
CACAAAGAGACAAACTTATAGCTGACTCTGTGGTGGGTGAGGAACTGGACAATGTGGAAACTGTGGCTGAAAAGAGATCATTATCAAGACTTCAGTCCAACATGGACAATGCTGATCACCCAGTCCACAGTGTGGTGAACGAACAGAGAAGTGCACACCCATCAGACTCTACAACTCCTCCCCCTGTTACACACACCCATCAGACGCTACAACTCCTCCCCCTGTCAAACACACCAGTCAGACTCTACAACTCCTCCCCCGTCACACATTATTTTATTTTATATTGTTCTTGTGTCTGTGTCTTGTATCTCTCTGTGTCTTTGTGTGTGGTGGCAGTCACCACATAAGCAACTTCTTTCGGGATCAATACAGTTTTCTGATTCTGAAGGTCCTCCAGCTGCTGTAGGACCAGTCTAGGAGATCCCACAGTCCGTCCTGAGGACGTCACTCTGTGCATGGTCGTGTTTTCAATATGATGCAGTAGATGGCACTACAGCTAAAGGATTGGGTTTGTTTTCGGTCACTAACGCCTCCCCGGAGATCCATCTCCTTCACCTGGTCCTCAGACTCACTGTTGTGGGCTGTACTGAACTCTTCTGCTGAACATCTTGTTTCATATGTTCTAGCTCAGAGGACTTGTCGGCCAGAGGGACTAACAATCATTACTTACAGGGACAGTCCCTCTGGAGACACTGAGGGTTAAGTGTCTTGCTGAAGGACCCAGGGGCAACTGTTTAACCCGCTAGACTACTACCACCCTGTGAAATTCAGAGCTCCACGACCACGACATAGACCGTACATATAACTATCCTGCAGGGGGCAGCAGAGGAGGAGAAGGGAGGAGGGAGAACGTCCCATAGCGGGGCGGCAGATCAGGTGTAGTCTTAGTTCTCTAGTCTCAACCAGGGCAGTCTAATCCTGAGGTCGAGGAGACTGGATTGTTTTACTCGAAGGTAAACAACAATTTCTACATTGATTTTCAATCAAGAGGTCATTCCAGTTAGAAATAGAAGTTTTGGTGCTCCTTTTCCAGTCATTTGTTTGTTTGTTAGTTAGTTAAATGAAAGCTTAAGCAACTTGGTGTTAAAGCTCCATGATTATATGTTAAAGGCATCTTAGCAGGGTTGGACCCTCTCAGTGTGTTGAGTGGATCTGCATGTCTGCGTAGCAGTGGAAGCTAATCCTATGTTTTCAGATAATCATCCCTAATGGAAATGGAAATAAAAGAGGTCCTAAAATTGTGGGACACCGTATTTTACTTTGGTGGGTGCTGAGGATCTTGATAGCTGTCAGTCAGGGAAGATATAAACCTTGATAAGGCAGTTCCAGTGACTGTGACCAGGTTTTCCAGTCTAATAGAATAGAGTGGTAAATGGTGTCGAATGCCGCAGTAAGAGCAAGCAAAACCATCAGAGAAACAAATTATTTGTCATTGGACAGTAAAAGATCATTTACTGTCTTTACTAAGACTGTTTCTGTGCTGTGATGAGGGCGGAACCCAGATTGGAAATTTTCATACCCTGTTTAGACCCTAAGTTCAGGAATCTAACGACTTGCGGGAAGAACCTGTTGTGATGTTGTGATGTTTGGTAGTGATAGTTCTGATGCTTCTGAACCGTTTCCCAGACAAGAGGGAGGAGAAACAGTCCGTGTGATGGGAGGGTGGGATCTGCGACGATGTTTCTTATACGCTTCAGTGAGTGGTTGGAGGGGCACACCAAAGATCTTCTCAGCTGTCCTCACTGTCCACCATACCGATACTCACACTGATCATCAGTCGAGTCTTTTTCCGCTCTGTGATTTGGTTCATGTCCTGGTTCATGTCCTGGCAGTTACAACAAACAGTTCAGCACATACACGTTTCTGAGAGACTCACATTTCTAAGATCTTTAGTGACCTGATTTTAGTTCTATTTGAGCTTCTATTGCATGTTAGATACACCAGACATGTCCTCACTATAACCTCTGCGAAATCTGATCAAAAAGTATTCTTTTTCTTGTTGTAATAATTGAATGCCACTAATAAGCAGGCGGATAGGGGAATGGTCATTCAATTTAGTCAGGCATCGTTTTTTTTTGCTTGGAATTAAAGGTATTTAAATAGGCTGGTTTTACGTTTTTATAACTCTGATCTAAACTGTGTCTACTGGTTTGTTCCACAGATGTTCAGAGGTCTGCTTTTCATCTTGTTAGGAGGAACTACATTAGAAATTACGAAGTGTTTCAGTGATGGCAATTTTGATGATAATCAGGACGTGTGCCAGACCATGGCAGTGCAGCATGGCAGTAACTCCACCATGAGCTATTCTGAACCTCCTTTTAAAGTTTCTCCTAAAATCGTCAACGTCAGAGAGGGGTACACAGGTGAGTCTCTCCTACAGCCCACATTACATTCTGTCCTGTTTTTAATCCAGACAACACTGCCATATTTCTTAATACATCTTAATAGCTCTCTCAGTAATAAACTCCTAGAAAAAACACTGCCACAAATCTGCTAAGATTTTAATCTGTTTTAATCTACACAGTCAGTCTGGATTTCCTTAGTTTGAGGCAATTCTCCAGTCAGAATTTAGTCGATGATGCACTCCAGGGACAATTTTGGTGATAATGGCAGTTACATTATCAAATATAAGATGCAGGACTTAAAGAAGACTCAGATTGTTCTAGCATGTGGTCTTACTCTCACTGTCATTTCATGAGGAATTCACATTGGGTCCAAAAAGAAAACCTGCAGAATACAGGAGTGTCTGAGGCAACGCCTCTGGCTGACTGTTATTAGGAGAAGTGTGGAGGCAGTAAAACCCTGCTGCTGAAAGCTTAGACTTAGGTTTAAGCTTTGGGAACCAGGAGGTCTTGGGCTGGACGGACCAGCTGGTGGCTGCTTTGCTCTGGATGACTGTTTATGGAAGCAGTTGTGGAATTTATCTGGATACTGGTGGCCCATCATCACACTTCAGCTTGAGTTTACAGTGAAGGAGAACTTCATTTTCAATAAAGCTGTGACATTTTGCACCACAATTCACTCTTCTCACAGCTAGGGGTACTAGAGGTTAAGGTCAAGGGTGCTTTGAGGACTTGCACTCAGAATGACTATTTAAGGACTGAGCTAGGATAACAACTTGGCAAAGCATTGCCCCATTATATCTTCCTTGCATTCTTTTTGATTCTTGTTGCCGATTGTTTTGTGCTTTGACTTATGTCTCTAGCATTGCCTGTGGTAACCGTTTTTTTTGTACTTCCCGGACTTCATATTTTGTCTTGCCTTCATGCCTCCCATTATACGTGGATGACTATAAAACAGATTTCACTTCTGGATTCTCCTTGCTATCACAGTTTGCTAATGCTTGACCCTTGATTGATTGTTACCTGGAATACTGCTTGTGAGATTAAAGTTACATCTGCACTTGGGGCCTCTCTCTGCCGTTGGTGGCCTAGTGGTTAAGGCTCTCACCCAGCAATCAGGATCCCAAGACCGCTGAGCACCTCTGAGGTACCCTTAAGGAAGGTACTGTACCCACACACTGTTCCCTGAGTGCTGTGTTCCTGGCGGCCCGCTGCTTCACCTGGTCAATAGAGTAAATGCAGAGAAAGAATTTTGTATTGTTCACACTGTGTGCTGTGGTGTGTTCACGTATGACAGAATGGTCACTCTTTTTTTTTTTTTTTTTAGTAACAGAGTGTCTCAGGGGACAACAAGATGATGACAAATTATGTTACAGATCATACAGTCTACCAGAATCACTATCAGGACATTTTCCAACCGGAAGCCATGGCTGGACAAAGCCATCCTATGGTTTGAGCAGAGCAGTGAAGGGGTCACAGTTCAGACAGGGTGGGTCTAAGAGCCAGTGGCTGAGAACCTTAACGGACTACAATACGCCTCTCTCCAGAATGGTCAATATGGACACTTCTCTAGCGGACAAGCAGACATTTTTATGCCTCCTTCGAGGCTTCAAATAACAGTGCTAGTAATGCTCACTGCACTGTCAGTGCTAATGCCAGTATGAATGCTGAGCATGACATGAGGAAGACTTTCAAGAGAGCCCTGACCTCATTCGTGATAAAGCGCTTTAAATGGTTGGTCTGGTTGGTCTGGGGATTCATCACCTCATTACCTGACACCTTGGACCCATTACAGTTCACATAACAGCCCAATCACTCAACGGATGATGGCATCATACCTCTACTGCATACAACCCTGACCCACCTGGACAGCAGGAAGGGAAATTTTGCTAAATTGCTGTTTGTTGACCACAGCTCAGCATTTAACACTAAAGCCCCCTCCAAACTCTCCATGAGGCTGGAGGACCTGGGACTTAGTCCGTCCCTGTGCAGGTGGATCTTCCGCCTCCTGAGCACAAGCAGTTCCACCTGGCAGACATTTCACTCTCCTTCAACCTTAGCAATGAAGCCCCCAGAGTTGTGTCCTGGGACCTCTGATGTACTCCCTTCCAGCTCCACAACCGTTGTCAGGTTTATTGATGATTCTGTTGTGGTTGTCCTGATATTTTTTATAATGATGATAAGGCCTACCGGGAGGAGATCAAAGGTCTGGAGAACAACATCCACTGCAGTTTATCTGCATCAAAACCAGGAAGATGCCCCATAACTTTGGACTGTTCCTGTTGACAATTGTGGTGTTAGTTAGATTTTTATCTTTTCCACTGCAACTGCCTCAGCTCCATATCACACGGCATTGCATTACACATACAACTTCACACATCTACACTCAGAGGTTTGTCTTTTATATTAATTTTTGTATTTCAAATATTTATTTCCATTTATGAAAATTGGGTTTTAATGTATATTTTTGTCATACTGTGTCTGTTTGTGTGTGTATGACAATAAAATTAGGGTTGGTTTAGAGTTGTAAAATCAGTGTGGAAATTATGGGAGAGGTGGCATCCTGGTGGTTAGGGAGTTGCCCCTGCGATCAGAAGGCCGTGGGTTTGAATCCAGGAATGCCACTGAAGTACCTGCTAGACTCGGGTGAATGGTTTAAATGGGTTAAATGCAGAGAACAATTTTGTGCTGTTCACACTGTGAGCTGTGCTGTGGTGTGTTCTCATATGACAGAATGGACACTTTACACTTACACATAAGTTTGATATTTCGGACTGTTCAGTAAATCAGTTTTGTGTAAAAACAGGCTTTTGGCAGTAATGTGACACTCCTTTTCATTTTACTCTTTTAGTTACAGTGTCACTCAAAGCAGACTCAGCATCACGGCTTTTTGTGGGATTCATGTTGGAGGCAAGATCAGATTCTGACGAGCTTGTGGGTCAGTTCACTCTGATTAATTCAATAACTAGCAGACTCCAGACCTGCGGCGGAATTCCGGTGAGTGTTTCCATCTTTCCCAGTCAGTCGAAAAAATGAAATGAGAACTGTGTGATTTTTTTTTTTTTTTTTTTTTTTTCTTTTTCTGTGAACTGCGAACACACAGAATGTAACTTTTCTGAAATGTGTGTGTCTCTCTCTGTGTGTAGGGTATCGCTGTTACTCAAAAAGATAACCAAGCTAAGACTGAGGTATTGGTCAACTGGACCGCTCCAATCACTGGACAGTACTACTTCAGGTAACACCATGACAACAACATACTGACAGCTTTGCTCTCCTTAAACATCAGAAATCTGTTCAATATTAGTTTTTGATGTATTTGTTACTGTTTTGTTTTTCAGAGCTACATTTGTTGAGAGTTTTGAGATGCCTTGGTTCCCAGCCATACTACCCACCTCTACTACACTCAACCCTACAACATTAGGTGTGTCCACACAGGGAATTAGCTCTACAACTGCAATTCTGTCTGCCTCTACCTCTGCCTCTACCTCTGCCTCCACCCAGCTGACAAACCTTACTACTGTAACTGAGGTTACATCCCTGGTACCTAACTCTACACTCGACCCTACGACAGCATCATTTGGTACGTCTCCAACGAACATTAGCTCAGCAACTGCACATCTGTCTGCCTCTGCCTCTGCCTCTGCCTCTGTCTCTACCCAGCTGACAAACCACACTGTTGTAACTGAGTTTACATCCCTGGTACCCAACTCTACACTCGACCCTATGACAGCATTAATTGGTACGTCTCCACAGAACATTAGCTCAACAACTGCACAGCTATCTGCCTTTGCGTCTGACCCTGCCCAGCTGACAGATCCCACAGAAATTTCTGGGTATAAATACTATATATAAGCAACACAGTTCAGTTTAGAGTACATTATTGGACTTAGTCGAGATCAGTTGTAATATTAATTTTAAAAAGTCATACTGACTTTTTTGCACATGAAGACTATTGCACATAAGATATTGTACATGATTGCACATGTGTCATGATGCACATGATATTCAGCACCCATTTAGAAAACATCACATGATATTGCACATGGTAAGACAGCTGCACATAACGATGTTTTAACGCCCGATAAGAACGTTGCACAATATCGATGTACGTCGCTCTGCATAACAGCATCTGCTAAATGCCGTTAACGTAATATTGCAAATGGTTACTAATGCACATTGTCCTACACATAATTATAGTCATTTAACCCGCAAGAAAATGCACAACAAGAAGCAACAGGCTGTTGGACAGATTATTGTGTGGATGTGTGACAGGGAGAAGAGTTGTAGAGTCTGATGGGTGTGTGTGACAGGGGGAGGAGTTGTAGAGTCTGATGGGTGTGTGTGACGGGGGAGGAGTTGTAGAGTCTGATGGGTGTGTGTGACAGGGGGAGGAGTTGTAGAGTCTGATGGGTGTGTGTGACAGGGAAGGAGTTGTAGAGTTTGATGGCGGTGGGAAGGAAGGATTTCCTGTAACGATCAGTGCAGCACTTTAAGCTGGTGAGTCTGTGGCTAAAATTAGTTCAGTTTGTTCATCACACTGTGGAGTGGATGATCTACATTGTCCATGATGGACTGAAATCTGGACAATGTTCTCCTTTCAGCCACAGTTTCCATGTTGTCCAGTTACCCACCCACCACAGAGCCAGCTTTCCTGTTCACTTTGTTAAGTCTCTTTAAACCATCCACCAGCGTCCTGTATTCCAAAGCATCCACCGCCATCCTGTATTCCAAACTGTCCACCGGCATCCTGTATTCCAAACCGTCCACCGGCGTCCTGTATTAAAAGCGTCCACCGCCATCCTGTATTCCAAACCGTCCACCACTGTCCTGTACTCCAAACCGTCCACCTGCATCCTGTATTCCAAACGGTCCACCGCCGTCCTGTATTCCAAACGGTACATCGCTGTCCTGTATTCCAAACCGTCCACCTGCATCCTGTATTTCAAACCGTCCACCACCATCCTGTATTTCAAACCGTCCACCGCTGTCCTGTATACCAAACCGTCCACCTGCATCCTGTATTTCAAACCGTCCACCGCCATCCTGTATTCCAATCTGTCCACAGCCGTCCTGTATTCCAAACTGTTCATAGCCATCCTGTATTCCAAACCGTCCACCGGCGTCCTGTATTAAAAGCATCTACCGCCATCCTGTATTTCAAACCGTCCACCGCCGTCCTGTATTCCAAACCGTCCACTGGCGTCCTGTATTAAAAGCATCTACCGCCATCCTGTATTCCAAACGGTCCACCGCCGTCCTGTATTGCAAACGGTACATCACTGTCCTGTATTCCAAACCGTCCATCTGCATCCTGTATTTCAAACCGTCCACCGCCATCCTGTATTTCAAACCGTCCACAGCCGTCCTGTATTTCAAACTGTCCACCGCTGTCCTGTATTCCAAACCGTCCACAGCCGTCCTGTACTCCAAACCGTCCACAGCCGTCCTGTATTCCAAACCGTCCACCTGCATCCTGTATTTCAAACCGTCCACCGCCGTCCTGTATACCAAACCGTTCACAGCCGTCCTGTATTTCAAACCGTCCACCGCCGTCCTGTATTCCAATCTGTCCACCACCGTCCTGTATTCCAAATCGTCCTACGCCATCCTGTATTCCAAACTGTCCACCTGCATCCTGTATTTCAAACCGTCGACCGCCGTCCTGTATTCCAAACGGTACACCTGCATCCTGTATTAAAAGCGTCCACGGCCATCCTGTATTCCAAACCGTCCACCACTGTCCTCTACTCCAAACCGTTCACAGCCGTCCTGTATTCCAAACGGTACACCTGCATCCTGTATTTCAAACCGTCCACCGCCGTCCTGTATTCCAAATCGTCCACAGCCGTCCTGTATTCCAAACCGTCCACCGCCGCCCTGTATTCCAAACCGCCCACAGCTGTCCTGTATTCCAAACTGTCCAACGGTGTCCTGTATTCCAAACCGTCCACCGGCGTCCTGTATTCTAAACCATCCACAGCCGTCCTGTATTCCAAACCGTCCACCGCCGCCCTGTATTCCAAACCGTCCACTGCCGCCCTGTATTCCAAACCGTCCACCGGCGTCCTGTATTCCAAACCGTCCACCTGCATCCTGTATTCCAAACCATCCACCGGCGTCCTGTATTCCAAACCGTCCACAGCCGTCCTGTATTCCAAACCGTCCACCGCCGCCCTGTATTCCAAACCGTCCACCGGCGTCCTGTATTCCAAACCGTCCACAGCCGTCCTGTATTCTAAACCGTCCACCGGCGTCCTGTATTCTAAACCGTCTACAGCCGTCCTGTATTCCGAACCGTTCACAGCCGTCCTGTATTCCAAACCATCCACCGGCGTCCTGTATTCCAAACCATCCATCAGCGTCCTGTATTCCAAACCGTCCACTGGCGTCCTGTATTCCAAACCGTCCACAGCCGTCCTGTATTCCAAAGCGTCCACAGCCGTCTTGTATTCCAAACCGTCCACAGCCGTCCTGTATTCCAAACCGTCCACCGGCGTCCTGTATTCTAAACCGTCTACAGCCGTCCTGTATTCCAAACCGTCCACAGCCATCCTGTATTCCAAACCGTCCACCGGCGTCCTGTATTCCAAACAGTCCACTGGCGTCCTGTATTCCAAACCGTCCACAGCCGTCCTGTATTCCAAAGCATCCACCGCCGTCTTGTATTCCAAAGCATCCACAGCCATCCTGTATTCCAAACAGTCCACAGTCATCCTGTATTCCAAACCGTCCACCTGCATCCTGTATTCCAAACCATCCACAGCCGTCCTGTATTCCAAACCGTCCACAGCCGTCCTGTATTCCAAACCGTCCACAGTCGTCCTGTATTCCATACCGTCCACAGCCGTCCTGTATTCCAAACTGTCCACAGTCGTCCTGTATTCCAAACCATCCACCACCGTCCTCCATCTTCATCATTATCATCATGATTATCACTATCACATGATGATGATGAAGATGATGGTGGTGAAGATGGTAATGAGGATGATGAGGATGATGATGATTGTGCTGCTGCTGTTGCTGCTGCTGCTGCTGATGATGGTAGTGATGCGGATGATGATGCTTTTAAAGATGATGATAATGATTGTGATGATGAGGGTTTTGATGAAGATGATGATGATGATGGTGATGATGATGGTGATGATGGTGGTGGTGATGATGACAATGATGATGATTTTGATGATGATGATAATGATGATGATGATGATGATGGTTTTGGTGATAATGATGATGATGATGATGATGATGATTTTGATGATAAAATGATAATGATGATGATGATGATTTTGATGATGATGATGATGATGATGATGATTTAGATGGTGATGGTGATGATGATGGTGACGGTGATTTTGATGATGATGATGATGATGATGATGATTTAGATGGTGATGATGATGATGATGATGGTGATGATGATGACGGTGATGATGATGATGGTGATAGTGATTGTGGTGATGATTTTGTTGGTGATGATGATGGTGATGGTGATGGTGATGGTGATGGTGATGATAATGATGATTTTGATGGTGATGGAGATTATTTTTTTAAGGGTAAATAAATTGTTAAATTACATTAAATTAAATGATGTTTGTTTAATATAATATAATGTAATACATACAATCTTAAACAGCGTTTGTTTAACATAATATAATGTAATATAATCTTAAACGTTGTTCGTTTAATATAATATGATGTAACACGATCTTAAATGACATTTGTTTAATATATTATATGTAATACGATCTTAAACGACGTTTGTTTAATATATTATTGTCAGGCCTGGGCACTGTGACGGGCCACCCTTTAAGTTTGTATTTTGGGTTTTGAGGCTTTCATTTTGAAGGGTAATTGGGTTTTTGAGTTCACAGCTGTGTCGAGTTTATGTTTAGTGATTCTGTTGTATTATTGGTTCTTGTCTTTGTTTCATGTGTATTTATTGAGTTTCTGTTATGTGCACTGGTGTCGGTCAACCCGGTTGTTATCCCCACTCGTATGTTCTTGTGTTGGTTCCTGTCCCCTTTGTTTTCGTATCTATAGTTATAGAGTTTGGCTCACATGCTGGTTTTTGTTGTTGTTAATTTCTGTTTAAAATAAAAGTGATTAAGATGCATTTCGA
>JBBJLS010072332.1:0-10461 GCA_037577275.1 Bryconaethiops microstoma
AGTATACTGGTGGTGCTGAATGCTGAGTGGTTGGAACTCCTTTATCTAGGCTCCTTGTATCTTTAGACACTTTGCAGTCTGTCAGTAAAACATTTGTTCCCATTTCTTTCATTTAATCTACTCAGTGTGACAAATATAAGACATTTTGACAGGCAGGAAACAGTACTTTCGCACCAACAAGGTGATTCAAAGCAGAAGAAATGAGGGGGACTCGCAACTTGAAGTTTGCTCTTTTTGTCCTCTTTTTTCTCCTAAGTGGTCCAAAATGTCCTCAGCATTTGAACTCTAAAACTAGCAAAGTGTCAGAACCGCATATCCACAATTACATAAAACCCTCCTGTGTTCAGAAAGTGTATTTGATCAAGTGTGTCCTATAGAGCCTGTATTACTTCCTGCTATTTACCACCAGACAAACCTGCCAAACAGTCACGGCTTATTTACGAAGAGCATAAAGTGTAATTGATTTCCTTTAATTGAGTGATTGGGGTTAATCCAAAAATCATGATAGTCCTGATGGACACTGGTAGACAGCCTGTGTGTGTGTGTGTGTGTGTGTGTGTGTGTGTGTGTGTGTGTGTGTGTGTGTGTGTGAGATATTTTTGTTGCGGCACGTGGGGTGTTATTGTCCGGATGATATCTGTAGAGCGCAATCTGTTCATCGGACTTTGGTCACAGTATGACACATCCTGATCTCTATTTCACACACACACACACACACACACACACACACACACACACACACACACACACAGGAGACCACCTCCTCGGATAAGCCCACTGACCCAATAATCATTGATTAGAGTGACCCGCTGATTCAATTTGAGAGCAGATGGGGTCAAAGGCCCAATCGATCGAATCATGAGGAAAAGCAGATGTCAGGAAAAAAATGAACTATGATCCAGCTGATTACACTACGAAACACAATGTACTTCAAAACGTGCTTAATTTACCCTGAAAATACACCAAAACCCCTTCATTTGAATTAAGTGGTCCTTAATTTGTGAACCGATCCCTTAATTTTGCCTTAAAAGCGGATTTAAGGCACGAGTGTGAAACCACTTAATCTTACATTTAAGGCGTTAATTCAGGAGGTTCTATTATTTAAAGGGCAAATTTGAAAAAGAAAATTCAGTAGTTTTACCCCTTAATCACCTTAATCTGTGCACTTTTCCCCTTCATTTTCCTACATTTCTTGGAAATTAAGGTCAAACTTAAGGTAATTTAAGGGGCAAAATTAAGGGGTTTGGTTTCGTAGTGTTAGGAGCATAACAACGCTCCAACGGTGGGTTTATTTAAAAACGAGACCACCTCGCCCACACATACATACACAAAAACTCACTGTAAACACTCTTTTAATCCGTCTTTCCAGTCTATAGATCAGCTCACCAAGTATGTGTCCGAAAACAGCCAATCAAATTCACTTTAGGGACCAACTCCTCCAGTACTGCAATTATACTGCCTTGTACTGCAACTTGCAATAGGTTAAATGCACTGAATTAATGAAGTGAGATGGTTAAAATAACGATCCATTTAATTGATTTTATTGGGTCACATGAATCTTATTCATCTGAATGGCCACAGATACAGTGGTCCAGAGCTGTGATCGGGACCCGAAGAGCACACAATAAAAAAATAGAGCTGGGAGAAAGATAGAGATATCGATATATCGCAATATCTTCAGACATGATATATCAACACAGTGGCATAAAGCATTGATATTTTAAATACATACATATACATATGTGTGTATATATATATATATATATATATATATATATACACATACATACATACACACACACACACACACACACAAACACATACATTATATACTTTGGTACATTTGTCTGCTTCGCTGTGTCACAGCAGAAATTGTAAAGGAATGAAATGGGCAGATTTAAGTGAGATGAACTGAGTCGTGTGGTTCATTTGTCTCATGATTCGTGGTACATTTTAATACAACATGGGAGAAATAAGATGACAAATACACCTTCTGATAGATTACATAAACGCCTTGATTCATCAAAACATCCACACAGATGCTCGTCAGGACCTGGGATCAGTCAGGATGCTCCCAGCGAACAGAGGACACACAGTGTCACTGACTCCAAGCCCCATTATATGAGAAGGTAAACACTGGACTCAGTAACAGCGCGCCGATATCAAAATAATGATTAACAAAGAAAACACCATGCAGCTCTATGAGGCCTTTACTGGTGACGTCCTGCATCACTGACCGCATGCAGTTTAACGGCTGAGGGTCTGTGTTCATTTCTGAGAGGCATTAACAGCTTAACAGCACACACTCCAAAAGTTATCTGCCGAGTGCTGAGGTCAACAGCTCTCCACACAATCAAAGGGCACACACACACACACACACACACACATACACACATACACACACACATACACACATACACACATACACACGCACGCATGGACGCACACAGAAAGATTATATCCACTATATAAGATCCTGGATAGAAAAAAGCAGAGAAAACAAGTCACACTGGAAACAAAACACATTCTGGCACCCAATTAGGGAGGAGGCATGTCGCTTCATCCACTGTTGCCCCCAAGCTTGAGAGAGGAAGTCAGTCACACACACACACACACACACACACACACACACACACAGCTCTACTATCTTTTCAAAGTTTGGAATCACTTTTCAGCAACTGTCATCTATATAAACTTTATACACTGCAAGAATGAGATCTTTACAATCTAGAAAATCCTAAAAAAGAAACACCAGATCTTATTTTTAACTTTAACAGCAGCACACTTGACTATGTAAGATAACTTACGAGCTTTAAGACAGTTTAACAGGTCAAATCTTCTCACTATGTTGGAATTTTGCCTGATTCCAATCCCTCTCTCGTTTTGTTTTACTTATTTTTTTTATCTTTTTGGACCGAACTCTTCGGTCAGTCGTTAAAACAACCCGCCGAATGCTGTGTCGTGTGGAGGGTTGGGCCACGAGGCCGCTGAAGACGTGCTAAAGGTCTGCACGAAGCCCTGGAAGGCGTGAGGTCGGGCCTCCGTGGACAGGTTGGCCCAGAACGAACCACAGACGCTCTATTAGATTGAGATCTGGGGACTCTGGAGGCCGAATCAACACCTTTGTCAAGTTCCTCGAACCGTTCCCAAACAGCGTCTGCGGACCGTCAGTCCAGACCAACTTCTTCCATCACGTCATGGTCCAGTTCTGATGATTGTGTGTCTTTTTCTGAGCTTTTGCAGGAGGACAGGTTTCAGCATGGGCACTCTGATGGGTCTGCAGCTACGCAGCCCCATACACAGCAGGGGGCGCTGCCAGCAGTTTCAATGATCTGTGATCTGTGTTTGTATGTATATTTTATACATATTTTACATTTGACGTTTTTAAAAAGAGAGGAAAATTTAGTTTACCATTATATGGAACCCTTTAAGAATGAAGATAATTTAACCGACATAAAACAGCTTACCACGATGTTATACCGCTCTCTATTGTTTCTATGTGGCACTTCAGTTATTTTCATATTTATCCTATTTATTATGCTTTGCCTTTAGGGGTAAATGTTCCACTAACTGACAAAAATTACTATAAATATGTATATACTGTATATATTAATAGCACACATTATTTAAATGGCCCACACTCTATAATTTATTTATCCCCCTCACGTCCTCGTGGATATTTTTTTTTTTGCTAACATGCCTTTAAACGTATCTTCTCTGGTTGGCTTCCTCGTTTCAAAGGCCACTTTAGCATGCATGGAGTTTGGGGACTTAACTGCTGTAGCATTAATTGGTGAATATATGCAAATGTGATGAAACCATGAACTCAAAATGGCCCAGTTTTGCATCTTAATTTCCATAAATGGACTGTATGGACTCACATACTGCATCTTTCTAGCCCTTATCTACGATATGTGGCCTTAAAAATTGTCTTATGGCTACCAAGCACCTTGAAATTGTTGAACGAACCTGTAGTGTGTAAGTATTTTTATGTCTAATGGGTAAATATTATTAACGACTAAGGCATGAGAAAAGCGATTCCAAGCTTCTGAGAGCTGAGCTGAGTTAACATGGTGAGACGGGAAACGACTCGACAAGGACATCTAGAGCTTTTCTTCCTTTTCTGAAGCTCCTGAGGAGCCGAGGCTCTCAAAAGCCGCCCACATTCTCCACCTTTCTTCTGGATAATCGTCCCATCGGTCAGATCATCCCAATCTTATCTCAGGCTTTGCTTCCTTTGAACTTGAAGGAGCACTTCTTTCCTGGAGGATCTGCTTTCTCCAGGCATCGAGAGGAGGAACGAGTCTATGAAAAGCAATGAATGAATGAATATATGAATATCTGATCGTCCCCTCTCTCTCTGTCTCTCTCTCTCTCTCTCTCTCTCGGCAGTAAACAAGCACTTCAGATACAAAGTCGCGCATTAAAAAAAACACAAAAAAAAACAACAACAAACACCAGCAGCAGCGGCGGCTATTTCACCTTGAAAAGTCTCCAGAGAAGGAGCAGCAGTGGTAATGAGTCATTTTTCTCTCCTCAGTGACACTAAATGTGCCCCGAATTCCAATAACGCGAGGCTGCGTCGTGTGCACTTTTAGTGAAAAACGATCCCAGGTGGGGACGAGGAATCCTGTCCGCCCGCCGCCAGACCAAAACGCGCTTCACGTGGCGTGAGAGTCCTCCACACTGCGTCACTCACCTCCAAGACGCAGCTCGTCAGCATCTCCGACGGCCTCCGTATCCACATCCAATCCATCCAATTAGCTGCTAATAGGATTCTCTATTACTAAAATGAATTAGAGCGAAATTAATAATTCAGGGACGGCACTGCGACTCACTCTAACTAATCAATTAGGTTAATAAAGAGAGAGATGCCATGACGTCCGCATCCTCGGATGCGTTTCGGAGGAGCTGCTTCGGAAAATGACCGGTTCTCACGTCCCTGGACTCCGTTAGTTCCATCTGACACTGTGAGGGACCAGCAAAAAGCTTTGCAATGCAAGATTGCACTCAGAAGCTCCGAAGCTGCTGGATTCACACACACACACACACACACACACACACACACACACACACTTTCAGTGGCGGTCCTCACGCACGCTCCTTGCCTTAGAAAAACCAGAGATGAATCGATGTACTGTTCCTGCCTCTCCGGACCGGACCGGACCGGCCCGGCCGGGACCATCCGAAATTCAAACAAAGAATGAGGGAAGCCGATTAATCGCTCACTAAGTAGACTAATCGGACGAATCTGGAAATAATCGACGGTCAGGAGACATGCACCCATTGCTAAACAATTCCTGATATTGACAGATTAAGTAACCGCTCATCCAGGAGACACCAACTTGCGAATAATCGTGATTATTCGGTCCGACTAATCAGCGGTTAATCGTTCGTGGAGACATTTGGATGATACACAACCACAACAGATCCATCATTAACAAGAGTTCATCATATCACGCCGTGCAACCACGTTCTACTGCCGATTAATCGCACCACAAACACTGCAAGTAAGGGGGGGGGGGGGGCTCCATAAATGAAATAATCGCAGCAAAACACCAGCAGCACCTACCGAGTGACCGTCGAGGTCCAGTGGGGAAGGCTCGCTCCACTGTCCCGCCGCCCCCTCCTCCTCCTCCTCCTCCTCCTCCTCCTCCTCCTCCGCCGCGCGCGCTCCGGGGGCTAAAAGCAATCTGAAAATGCCCCTGTTCCAAATGTCCACCTCGCGCTCCCGTGTCCCGTGCGTGTATATGTATATAAGTGTGTGTGAGTGTGTGTGTGTGTGTGTGTGTGTGTGTGTGTGTGTGATGGGGGGTTATCTCTTCCTCAGGGTTTATGAAAAGAGGGTCCGTGTAAATCCCGTGCGTCAGTGCCTCTACGCGCGTCCTGGGGCAGATCCGCATCCCGCGCGCGCTCGCTCTCGTGCCATCACGCCTTCTCCTCTCTCTCTCTCTCTCTCTCTCTCTCTCTCTCTCACTCACTCTTTTGCCCCCCTCCTCTACCACCACGTCCTCTACCTCCTCCTTCTTCTCCTCCTTTCCACTCCGCGCTGGTGGTCACTGGTGAAGCGGTGGTCTTCGTGCCCCTCGCGCGCGCGCGCGCTCTCTCTCCTACAGCAGAGCGCGAGCCATCGCAACCCGCTCGCTTGAAGATCAAAACCCAGGAATGCCAGAGCAGCGCGAGCGCAGGCTGAGGCTGCCGAGGGCAGGGTTGCCAGATCCTCGCCTCCAGAGACGCGCAGTAATCCTCGCGTCGATCCGGCGCGCGCCTCTTCTCCACTCCAGACCTAGAGCTTGCGAAGTGTCACGTGGGAGGTCGGCGTGGGTCAGGTGTGCGTGCACCTGGCTCTGAGCGTCCACGTCAGGTGTGCTCGGTCACTCGCGTAATTGATTAATAAGTTCATATGCGCGTTCCATCAGTGCCTTGCCATTTCCCCAAACTCAACTGGTCACGAGACCCATATTAGGCTCCTTATATGCGCCCCGTGAGACATTTATAGTATTAGGACAGGCATAAATATGATAATAATAACAGGGGGGGGGTCTTTAATTGAGTACAGACGAATTAACCTTCTGCTTCATTTGAAACTCGAGTCGTTCAGAACACACACGTACACACACGCAAATACACACACGTGTCTAAGCTGGTGGCCCACCAGGCCCCAAGTTGGTGCCCCCTGCATTCGTCCAGTTTTTTTAAAAAAAACGTCGCGAGTTTACTTTCCGAGCCCAATCTGGCAACCCAATCCGAAACGCAAGGTGGATTGAGAGCAGAAACTGAAATTCCTCACTGAAAGCACACGAGTGCCCCCCAGCGGCGAGTTCCAGTCAGGGTCTGGCGACAGACACTGAATCCTCGTTGAGTTTAAAGGCACTGGTTCTGCTGGTAAAGCCTGCAGTTATGAGATCATGCTCAAAATTAAAGACACTTTTATGATATACGAGTTTAGATCCAAACACGTCCTGGCTTGGCATGGAAATT
The DNA here is from genome assembly GCA_037577275.1 of Bryconaethiops microstoma. Lineage (NCBI taxonomy): Eukaryota > Metazoa > Chordata > Actinopteri > Characiformes > Alestidae > Bryconaethiops > Bryconaethiops microstoma. The sequence goes on from JBBJLS010072332.1 coordinate 6,982, forward strand.
GTTCTGTTTCTGACTGCAAGACCCTTCAGAGGACAGTGAGGACAGCTGACACGATCATGCTGGTGTCTTTGTGGACCCCATGATCTTCTCAGTGGTCCACACACCCCTCACACACACCCTTTCCCTTCCTCTCACCTGGCAAAAGGTCCGCCGGCATATGGGCCTCCGCTGCCAGGACGGGGAACAGTTGATCAGAACTGAATCATAAACAGTATCCCCAACACACACATACACACACAAACACACACAAACACACCCCTGTTCTGAACATCTTTCTCCCAACACAGTTGATACACACTGTTCTGCCTCAAACAACTTACACCAGAACTGCCACAGCTGCACAGTTCTTATTCATTGCGGTTTGTTTGCATTTCCGTTCGCTAGAAAATAGTGTCTGATATAATACTGTATTCATTCAAACTCTTCTGTAGCTGCTTTTGTTGATTGCACTAAATGTCTCGTTCTTTTGTTTTCATGGTTTTGTGTTTTTCTTGCACTCTCTCTCTCTTGCTCTGTTTGCACTCTGTGTAGTCCTGTCCAGGAGGAGCGTTGTGGTCCTGGAAGAACGTTGTGGTCCTGGAGGAACGTTGTAGTCCTGGAGGAACGTTGTGGTCCTGGAAGAACGTTGTGGTCCTGGAAGAACGTTGTAGTACTGGAGGAACGTTGTGGTCCTGGAGGAATGTTGTGGTCCTGGAGGAACGTTGTGGTCCTGGAGGAACGCTGTGTTCCTGGAGGAATGTTGTGGTCCTGGAGAAACGTTGTGTTCCTGGAGGAATGTTGTGGTCCTGGAGGAACATTGTGTTCCTGGAGGAATGTTGTGGTCCTGGAGAAACGTTGTGTTCCTGGAGGAACGTTGTGGTCCTGGAGGAACGCTGTGTTCCTGGAGGAATGTTGTGATCCTGGAGGATCATTGTGATCCTTTAGGAACAAGAAATGTTGTAGTCCTGTCCTGGAGGAACCATGTGGTCCTTGAGGAATGCTGTGTTCTTGAAGGAATGTTGTATTCCTGGAGGAGCGTTGTGGTCCTGGATGAATGTGGGAATATTTTGCTCTAGAACGAGCATTGTTTCACTGCGTACTGTGTTTATGTCGCACCTGGATCAACATGTTACAGTTTTTCTCAGTTGACTTGGCTCATTTCTTGAAACAAAAATTACATTCTTAAAACTAAAAAAGAACTGTAAGACTGACCAAGCAGTCTTACAGTTCTGCGCAACATTACAGCTCACTAGCAAAAGTTCATATCTCTCCCAAAACTGTTCACACGGGCTTCAAAACTAGATTCCTTTCCCATTTAAAGAGTCAGTACCATCAAAATTGCAAAGATCTTTCTCAATTACTTTGGTTCATTTGCATTCACTTAGTGCTTTTGCCAAAATAGCCTGGATGCTTCAGCACAACACCGTGGATCACCTGCAAAATCTCTCCCAAAACAGTTTATTCATGTGTCAAAACTGAATTCCTTTCTCATATAAATAGTCAGTGCCCCCAAAATGCATCGTGCCTTTGGCATTGTGTAAGCACTGCAAGTCAAAAGGCCTGAATGTTGTGTCACTATGGCAGAGGTCTACCTAACAGAATACAATTATGTATAAAACTGAAAAAAAAAAGGATTTTGCAGTAAGAGCAGCCTCCAAAGTTTGACTTCACATGCACTGCACTCATACTGCCAAGGGAACCGTAACCAATTTCATTCACACACATAAAGTAACTTCCGTACATTAGAGTACATAAAAAGAAAATATATACAGTATTGTGTACGTGTACGAAATATAAACACAAACTAAAAAAACAAGAATTTTTCTTGTTTTTTTAGTTTTTTTTTCTTGCCTGCAGTGCTGTAATAAAGTTTCACAGCTACAGTAACACTATCACTGGTCGCTGTCGTCAATCCTCCCGGCCACCACCCTCATCCTCCTGGCCGTCCATGCCCTGCTCTCTGTTTGGCCATAGATTTTCGTCCACATCGCAGTGGATATTGTCCCTCGTGATGCAGTGAGGGATCCCTACACTGATCCCCTGTGATGTCCTCATCAGGGACCTCTGGTCTGGAGCTTGATGTTCATACACTCTCCACCTCCAAGCAGAAACAAAATCCCCAATCGGATCGAGGAAAGGAGAGTATGGTGGTAGTAGCTCCATGAGCATCCTTGGATGGGTAGTGATGAGCGGGCCACGGTGGAAATTCACACGATCGCTGCGTGGTAGGTGAGGCTCTTCCGGATCAGTATAAAGACGGTCCAAGAAAATGAGGAGCTTTTGAGTGTTGTGTGGGCCTAAACTGGGGATGTGTGTGGCCACACCATTCTCAGATATGGCAGCACACATTGTTAAACTGGCCCTTCGCTGTCCTGGGACACCCACCGTGGCCGGCTGGCCAATGACCTTACGGCCACGTCTGCGGCTCTTGGCCGGGTTGAAACCAGCCTCATCGACAAACACGAGGATGTGAAGTGTTTCATTCCCTCCTAATGCCGTAATTCTCTACAATAGAGTGGGAAAAAAAATCAAATCAGTCATATTGAGGAGTCATACACAACAGTAATAGAAAATTACATAGGATTGTTCTATGTTCTCCTCCACAAGTTCAATACAGCCTACTACTGGCCACTACTCCAGCGGTTGCAAACCTGGGGTACAGGCCGATGCAGAGGTGCACAAAGAGGAGGGAGAAATACTGAAGACAGTTTTCTGTTGTAGTTTTAAATGCTGTAGTCAGATAAGTCTGGATTCTGAAGGTAAAGAGGATACTGAAAACCCCCCAAAAAATTGGGAACCACTGCTTACTGTAACGTTACAATGATAGACAACCAGTAACTGACTTACATGCACATGCTGGTACTGCAGCTCTTTCACTCTGTCGGAGTTCCTCTCAAACGGTACCCTGTAAATCTGCTCCATGGTCATCTGATGCTTCTCAATACCAGGTTTATTGTGGAGATGCTGATAGAGTTGACATTTTGGAATATGGCGCTGTCTTGAAGGATTGCATCACTGGTCCGTCTCAGTGTGACAGCATTATGTGCAATCACCATGTTACAGATCTCTTGTTCTTGTCGCTCGTTGAGAAGTTTTCCTCTGCCACCCAAGTGAGGTTGTCGTCCAATCCCAGACATAGAAGGACAACACTGTATGACAGATACATTTGTAATGTATGCCTTATGTATTTGTTACAGAATGAGTTAACGGTGTAATTGTATTGCTGTTTTACTTACAATTGTACTGCATCACTGTCCAGTGACCGGAATGCTACTCTAAACTGTATCAATAATTCCAATTTAGTTTCTTTGTCATTTTTAGAGTATCATAGTGTAACACCACATTGAGGTAAGATATTACAGTACTGTAGGCCTATTCACACACACACACACACACACACACACACATGGAATGAATAGTTTATACATGTCTTGCTTTACAGTATGCACAGTACTGTATACTGTAATGTCTCCTATACAATAATTCCATCATTGACTGAGT
>JBBJLS010072333.1:0-10457 GCA_037577275.1 Bryconaethiops microstoma
GATCTGTCCTACATGAGTGAATAGGCGTGTAGGACAGTAACTAGTTTATGAAAGATGCCCATGATGGGGCGAATGTTTAGGCAGCTCAAAATCCCGGACAATTCTAAAACCCTGGCCGGACGCAATTTCCAGGTCTCAAAAAGAGAACATGTCCGGGAAAAGAGGACGTCTGGTCACCCTATTTAAAAACAACGCACAGACACGGTGAAGCAGGCAGAGACCACCATTGCTTTGATATCGGAGATCACTTGTTGCGTGACCATATTGGTTTAGCATGCAAGGCAGCATTCCCCGATTCCAATATAGCCCAGAATTTTCAGACGCACCGCATTAAATGCACCGAGATGATAAACGGAGTTTTAGCTCCATACTTTATTCGAAGGCTGGTGGCTGATATTGGTGGCAACAAATACAACCTCCTGCCTGAGAAAAGTACGGATGTCAGCGTCTCCAAGCATCTGGGTGTTGAGGTTCTTTTTTTTTTTTACATTCTGATTCTGAGAAAGCCAGCGCGGCGTGACGTGATGACATTATTTATATGCAAATTAGCGTATCGTCATCTAGCGACATCTAGCGACTTTCTGGGTAAACTTCAGCTACTTTCTGTCGGAGACAGTTGGCAACACTGGTCCTAGGCAGCAAGCTTTCAGCAGCGTCAGGAAAGATCACAATTTACCTGCATCCACTGTAACCTTGTGTCTTTCGAGACATTGTCTGTATGTATATGGTTTGTGAGATAATTATCTGTGCATTTATGTTCATATTAAGTGATATTTGTGAAAATGTAGATTTGATTAGCAGTTTAGCTGAAGGTACACACACGCTAATCTAAATAGCTAAACCAAACTCTGTTCCTACGTGATGCCATAATTATTTGGGTTGTGTGTTGTGTAGAACAAACATATACTGAAGTTCTTTTCATGTGAATGAAAAATTTCCAACGTTATTAAACCCGTGGACATTATTAAACCCGTCTTCAGAGTCGTGATGGAAGAAATGTGTTGAGGCTTGCTGTCAGTCACTCTTTCTCAATACGGACACGAGAGGAAAGACAGTACAGTGAAAAGACAGCACTCTGCAGACAAAGTGATGGAGTGTACTTGTACTCCTGCCAAGCATCGACATCTCTATAGTGAAATTAACCCACCTGCACCATGGAGGCAAAATCATTTGTTCGGAAGACTAAATCCTATGCCTCTGTGTCATCCATGAGTTCCGATGGATCAGCCACAAGTGTCGCCGCTGCTAAAGCTGGGGCTAACGTGGAAGCTCATCTGATGTATGCTAAGAGGGAACTCAAACTTAAAAAAGAGAAAGCTCAACTAGGAGGTTCACTAGAGATGTTGGCAATATAAAACAAAACTGCTGCGGCCGTTGCAAAGGCAGAGGCTTTAGAGGTTGCAGCTAGTGTCAATGAAGAGAAACACAGCTGTGAGTTTCCTTTGCTATCCACACCACTAGACCCAACTCAACGGTCAAGAGATTACGTGAAAACACAGGTATGTCAAGATGGACGTTTAGCACAGCAGAAACGCTTACTCTATCAAGCCGAGATAAAGTGGTCACAAACAGATCCAGCTACTTTGTTCACACCCCATGTCTCAATCCGATGAGTGGCAGGCCTCCTGTTGATGACGCAAAAGTCCATGATACTCATCTGTCTGTTCCAAGTAAGCGTAAGTCTCTGAACCCTTTTTTGATTCCTGCTATGAATAGTACCTCAGCTCAGTACAGTGGGGGCCAGCATTGTATAACCTTTAACAGTGTTAATAAAGAGCATCTAACCGCTGAATCTCATATGACAGACTTTTTTCAGATTCCTTGCACAATGTGAGCTTGTCACAACTGGTCTGCTTCAATTTAATGACCGACCAGAAATCTATAGAGCCTGGTGTCTGTCTTTTCAGAATATAGTAAGAGACCTAGGGGTAACATATGATGAAGAAATGGATCATCTTATCAAATGGCTGGGGAAAGAGTCCAGTGAACACGCCAAGCGACTTATTCTTATCCATATAAATGAACCAGCAAAGGGACTAGAGATGATCTGGGCCAGACTGAATAAGTGCTATGGGTCATCTGAGGCAATTTCCTACCTTGATACTGCCAGAGGGGTAAATGCCATAGCTCAAAAGTTACCATATTGCTTACAAGAGAAGTGGATGTCTTATGGATCCAGCTTCGTCTCCTTTCTCCACCAGCAAGCACAGATGAGAAATGATCCAAGCTTCAACTTTGTGAGTCAAGTGGACACAACTAAATTAGAAAAGCCTCCATGGAGAACCAGCAGGTTGAGAGAGGTCAGTGTACACAAAACAGATGTGTCTAGGGTAGTTGGCTCGGACCTAGAGAAACACAAAAACGTGGAGGATCCAGACAAATGATGTCCTACAAATAGAAAGCCACACACTTTACAGAAATGCTGTGCCTTTCGTGAAAAATCACTAAAACAGAGGAAGAACATTCCTGAATGGTATCTGCTTTAGATGCTGCTTCTCCACAGCATCTAAAGCAGTGCCAAAGCAATGTAAAATGTACAGAATGTGACAGTGAGAGCCATCTCTCTGCCTTACAGATGGTGGCCTAGTGGTTAAGGCGTTCGCCCTGCGATCAGGAAGTCGTGGATTCGCTAGTGGCACCTCTGAGGTACCCTTGAGCAAGGTACCGTCCCCACACACTGCTCCCCGGGCGCCATGTTCCTGGTTCCCCTGCTTCACTTGGTGAATGGGTTAAATGCAGAGGAAGAATTTCGTGCTGTTCACACTGTGTGCTGTGGTGTGTTCACTTTCACTTCACTTTACATCCAGGAGAAGCACCTTGGGTTTAAAATAACAAGCACCTGTTCAGAGCATGGCAGGGAGCCATACAAAACAGTGTACACAAGTATGTGGTGGAGATCACACTCAAAGGTCATGTTCAAAGATTTGCTTGGTCAAAGTCTATCCAGAAGGACAGCGCAACAGAGCGGTAAAAGTGTAAGTGATTCTAGATGACCAGAGTAATGGATCTTTGGCTTGTCCTGAGTTTTTTGATACATTTAATGTACAGAGTCCTCTCTTTGAAGACTTGTTCAGGTGTGACAGAAAACATCAGAAGAACAGCCTCAGGTTTTTACATAGTGATTAGATGGTAAAACAGTTAATTCTCTGCCAAGCCTTTTAGAATGCGATGCAATACCAGATAACAGAACAGAAATCCCAACACCTAACATTGCCCTTTGCCACAATCATCTAAAACCGATTGCTCACCTGGTACCGGCACTAGAGCCTGAGAAATATATTAATGGTCCCCATGAGGCTCCTTATGCCCAAAGGCTTGATCTAGGATGGGTGGAAATCGGCAATGTCTGTTTGGGTCGCTCTCATAGGCCAGCCAGTGTGAATGTTCTTTTCACCAACGTCTTAGAAAGAGATTGTCCAACCATTTTTGAGCCTTGCCCTAGTGTTCTGCATGTGAAGGAAAGATACCATCCAAAGCAGCTAGAACTTACCTGTGCGGGGGCGCTGCTGAGCTGGCAACGGAGTAGAACGTAGGTTTGGAAGCTCCGACAAATTTGATCAATAATTGTTAGTCATCCGCGCTAGGTTGCTTTATTTTTAGTTTATATATCTGTCTATGTCTATGGTTCACAATGTAACAAACCCGCTCTTAATCAATAAGGCAAGGCCCTTATAGAAAATGAAGGAAGGGAACAAACCACCAACGCTGGATTACAGACATACAATGTATTATATTATTAGAACATACACACACAATCACATACAATTTCCCCCACCACCATATATACACTTCTGGTTTTGGAGACGATCAAGTGCCCTTTCCAACTGGAAAGCTTGGTAGTCCCACAGCTCCAGGAACCTTCAGTCCTGGCATTCCCTCTGTTGAGCCCTTCCGGAAGAGTTTCCCCGACCACGGACAAGGTAATACGCTCAGGACATGAACAGATAAAGGAGAGACCAAAGCAAAACAAATAAACCCACCTGCTCCACACAGCAGGTGGAGTACAGATAAACCACAGTTATACAATAGAAGCATAATGGTTAAAGATTAAACATACAAGCATTACTTACATGCAGGAAGAACTCACTGGTTTGCGTGCGGGCTTGTTAGGGGTTTCTGCTGGTGCTGGTAGCTTAGCCTAGCTTCCTCTACTCCTTTTGTAGAGGAAAACAGGAAATGAGCTAACCCCCCCCAGTGCCCTCTCTGGGTAAAAGCCAGTAACGGCACCCAGCTGTCACAACAAGTTTAAGCCGGCTGCTTTGTATTATGAGTCTGTTAAGAATGTTAAAACTCATAGCACAACTCGAAGAGTCGTCAGAATATGTCGCCCTCCCCTCCGCGTGCCTCGCCTTCACCGACTGAGCATTCTGATGTCTCCTCAGATTCTGGTATTGACACAACGGCTCTCAAGTTTGAACTACTATCCTCAGGACATTGCGGAGATCTTTAAAACAGAGCTTCGCGCAGCACTGGGCGAGGACCTGTTCATGATAAAAGCCGAGCTGCAATCTGGCGAACAACAACTGGCAAATACAACTGGCGAACAACAAGGCCACCATTGACTCCGGACTGTGCTTTAAGAGGTACTGTTGGGGAAATGGAGCACTCGCTCTCCGGCTGCACGGATGATTTTGCCGAGATGCAAAATGTGATCAAGCGCCTTAAAGAGGTCAGGCAGCTTCACAGTTCATCCCAATAATTACAAATGCTACCACTAATTTTACTACTGCAGATCTGCTGGAGATAAATGCTATTTTTAAATCGTTTTATTCCTCTTTATACAAATCCGAATTTCCTTCTTCTGATACGGAAATGAAGGACTTCCTTGAAGGTCTTATGTTCCCCATTGTTGATCCTAATACTGCAAAGGAATTTGATTCTCCACTGACTCTTGAAGAAGTCAATGTGCATCCTACAGACCATTGTCTTTATTGAATGCTGATGTCTTACCTCGGCTCATTTCAACAGAGCAAAACGGTTTCATAAAAGGTTGTCATTTGTTTTATATAACGTTAGGACACTTTTCAAGATAATCTACTCAAAACAAACATCTAATCTCCCTGAAGTGGTTATATCGCTAGATGCCAAGAAGGCATTCGACAGAGTAGAGTGGACCTATCTGTTTTCAGTATTAAGGAAGTTCGGATTTAGGAATAAACTGATCTCCTGGACTCAACTCCTCTATATGGCCCACCAAGCACGTGTTCAGACAAATGATATTTGCTCTGATTACTTTGCTCTTGAGCGAAGCACTCGGCAGGGATGCCCTCTATCTCTTTGCTGTCGCCATTGAACCACTTTCCATTAAATTAAGATCCTCACCCCTTTTTTCAGGCATCATGCATAATGGGACTGAACACAGATTATCTTTATATGCAGATGATTTATTGTTATATGTATCTGATCGTTGATACTTCTGTTCCTATTATTCTAGCTATCCTAGACAACTTTGGTTCTTTTTCAGGATACAAACTCAATTTGAATAAAAGTGAGTTCTACCCAGTTAATGATGCAGCATTGCAACTTCACAAGCTGGACTTGCCCTTCAAATTTAAAAGCTCAGGTTTCAGGTATTTAGAAATTAATGTGACATGGACCATATCCAATCTCTCACAGGCTAATTTTACTCCACTTATTTCCAAAGTAAAGTCAGATATCCAGAAGTGGGACAGCTTGCCTCTCTCATTGCTTGGGAAAATTAATACAGTATATTTTACCTACATTTCTTTATTTATATCCAATCAATTCTGTTATTTTTGCCAAAACATTTTTTTAACTCATTAGACAAGGTGATTTGTTCATTTGTATAGGGTGGGAAATATCCAAGGGTCCGAAAATCATTATTGCAGACTTAGTGGTGGACTTGCGCTACCTAATTTTCTCCTTTATTATTGGGCTGCACACATCCAAAAAATTTGTCTGGTTAGAATCCCCTGGACCTTCCTGGTGTAAACTAGAAATATCATCTTGTAGGCTATCATCCATTGCTCTACTCTTCCTTACCCACCAACCTTGCCAAGTACACCGACAATTCGACAGTACACAATAAACTTAAGGTGTGGTATCAATTTAGAAGGCACTTAAATGATTATTGTGCACAGGTCCCATAACTGATGTTGCCACAAATTTTATTTCCCCCTTCACTCTTAGATTCCACCTTTTCGAAATGGCATGATAAAGGCATTAAGCACTTCCCTAATCTCTATATAAACAATGTATTTACTAGCTTTTCCACTCTATTATCTACAACTCACTTGTTCCGGTACTTCCAAATCTGCATTGTGTGTCAAAGTGTTTCCCTAACTTTCCAGTTTTACCTCCCAGGCAGCCTTGGGAAAAACTGCTTACACTTAATCCACAACACCGTGGAGTGATTTCATATCATATCATATTTTATCATTCGGTGAGCATACATTTATTAAAACAAGGAATGCATGGGAAGAGGAACTTGGCACTCAAATGAGTGAGGCCTTGTGGGAAAAAGCTATAGATAGGATACGTTCTACTACTTCCTGTGCCCGCCTTAGTCTTATTCAATTCTAAGAGTCCATTTTTCTAAGACAAGGCGATCTGAAATCTATCCTGATATAGAGGATAAATGCGATAGATGTCATCATTCTCCTCGTCATTTAAGTCATATGTTTTTTCAGTGCCCAAGTCTTCAAGGTTTTTGGACCGGGTTTTTTGGCACCATGTCTGGTGTATTGGGTACACAAGTGCTTCTGTGTCCACTGATTGCAATATATGGTACCTCTCTGGACTCATTTAACTCTACTCAAAAATAAATTATAGCCATTTGCATCATTGTTAGCTAGACGTTCCCTGCTATTACATTGGAACTAAACCCGTCTATTGCTCAGGCTTGAGAAAATTAAAAATACTTTGCGAGGCTTCACTGAATCGTTTTCTCACAAATGGCAACCAGCTATATCATATTTTACAAACCTACAGGTAATGCCTGATTGAATTTTTTTTTTTTCTCCACCCGTGGGGGTCCATGGGTGTGTATGTGAGGGGTGGGTCATGAATGTATGTATGTGTCTGCATTTGTTTTGGGTTTTTTTTTTTTTGCAGGCCCTTAAACGTTTCACCTCCCTCAAAAACAGTCTTGAGAGGAAGCCAGAAATAAGTCGACATTTCTTCTCATTCTTGGAGAAAATATTTTAGAGAACGGTCACACCGAAGTTGCCCCTCCTCTCCAAAAAGATCACGAACGGTGGTATCTACCTATCTTTGGAGTTTACCATTCCAGAAAACCTGGTAATATTTGTATTGTGTTTGATTCAAGCTGCCAGTATGTGGGTGTGTCTCTCAATTATGTGCTTTTCACAGGACCTGGCCTCAATAATCTACTCCTGGGGGTTCTCATCAGGTTCCGCCAGGAGGCTATCGCTGTGATGGCAGACATTAAGCAGATGTTCCACTGCTTTATTGTGAGGGAAGAAGACCATGACTTCTTACACTTTTTTTGGTTTCAAGACAACAATCCTGCACAAGAGGTCATTGAGTACTGCATGACTGTACACGTGTTCGGGAACAGCCGCATTTACTGTCCAGCAGTCGCCATTTACTGCCTCAAACGGTCTGTAATGGAAGGTGAGCCTCACTATGACCCTTAGGTGAAGTAGTTTGTTGACTGTAACTTCTACGTTGGTGATGGGGTCAAATCGTTTCTGAATGCAAAATGTGCTGTCAGTCTGCTAAAGAGAACACAAGATACTCTCGCAAACGCTAACCTGAGGTTGCACAAAGTCGCCTCTAACAGCAAAGAGGTTTTGGAGGCCTTCTCACCACAAGATGGAGCCAGTGACCTGAGAGACTTGGATTTGGGCTCAGACAACCCTCCAGTACACCGTAGTCTCGGCTTGAATTGGGATCTGAAGTCTGATGCATTCATCTTTATAATTAACAATGATGAAAGGCCCTTCACACATAGAGGGATTCTGTCTTTGGTGAACAGTGTATATGACCCACTAGGTTTTGCCGCTCCTGTTACCACTGAAGGCAAGAACCTTCTCAGAGAGCTCACACAAGGGAAATGTGACAGGGATTCTCCATTGCCTAGGGAGATGGAAAAGCGATGGAAATCTTGGCAAAATTCATTGAAAGATCTTGGTGATTTACAGATTATGAGACCTTATACCAGGATTCCTTCATCTACTAGGAAGAAGCCAGAATTATGTGTCTTTTCAGATGCGTCTGTAAAAGCCATTGCTGCGGTTGCATACCTGAGGGTAGTGGATGGTGAAGGAAATTCCCATACTGGCTTCATCATGGGCAAAGCAAAATTGGCTCCTAGACCTGAACATGCGGTTCCAAGACTCGAGCTCAATGCTGCAGTACTGGCTGTAGAGCTGGCAGACATAATTTCATCTGAGCTTGATATGCAAATAGATGCTACCACCTTCTACACAGACAGCAAAGTGGTGCTTGGATACATACATAGTGAAGCTAGGCGCTTTTATGTCTATGTGAGCAACCGTGTGATTCGTATAAGAAGATCCTCTCATCCCCACCAGTAGAGGTATGTGTCTACAGACAAAAACCTGGCAGATTGTGCCACCAGATTTGTAGCTGCTACGAAACTCTTAAACACCACTTGACTCATTGGACCTCCTTTTTTTTAAAAGCCGTGCATAGGCATGAATAGGTGTGTAAGCTGTGTCATTCATTACTGTGTCACATGTCGCAAACTTCATGGTAGCCCCAAAACACTGAAAACGGCCAAACTACCCACTGATCGCCTGTCCATGGACCCTCCATTTACCAACATTGGGCTAGATATATTTGGTCCATGGAGTGCGGTGGCGTGCCGGACAAGGGGTGGGTTAGCCCATAGTAAGAGGTGGGCTGTGATCTTTACCTGTATGGCTGTACAAGCAGTCCACATTGAGGTCATAGAATCTCTTGATACATCAAGCTTCATTTATGCTTTAAGGAGGTTTCTTGCCATATGAGGTCCAGTGAAACAAATATGTTCAGACAGAGGAACTAACTTCGTTGGTGCATCCGCTGAACTTAAGATTCCATCCAACATTAATCCCATCTCTGTCGAAAAGTACCTTGCAGAACAAGGCTGTTTATGGGTCTTCAACCCTCCTCATGCTTCTCACATGGGTGGTTCATGGGAGAGGATGATAGGAATAACTAGAAGGATCCTTGACTTCATGTTCCTCCAACTTGGACCTTCTCAGTTAACACATGAGGTACTTACCACACTAATGGCAGAAGTGATGGCTATCATTAATGCCAAGCCTCTTGTGCCTGTACCTACAGATCCAAATGATCCTGTTCTACTCACCCCTGCCACACTCTTAATTCAGAAGGTGGGCATCCCATCAGCCCCACCTGATAATTCTGGTACCAAAGACCTTTTCAAGCAGCAGTGGCGTCAGGTTCAGCATCTGGCGCAGACCTTCTGGAGCAGATGGAGAAAACAGTATCTCTTATCTCTGCAGCCAAGAAGAAAGTGGCCAAATATAGAGCTTGGAAGCATCGTACTTGTCAAAGATCAACAGCTACAAAGTAATGAATGGCCCCTAGGTATTGTTATCAAAGTTTTCCCAAGCAACGATGACAACGTTCACAAAGTTGAAGTCAGAATCTTCAGGAAGGGAGGCACTAAGACACTTCTGAGACCCTTGTCTGAACTCGTTATCCTTCTTCCACCCCAGTAGGTTACTGAAATTTGTAGCTACTGTATGTTCGGGGTTTGGTGGTAGTAGTGGCATTCAATCATGCCAGATGGGGAGTGTGCTGTCACGGCATGGATAAAGGAAAAAAAATAATCTGATGGAAATGCTCGATGTCGCGGGCCCATACCACCTCGGCCATGCATCAAATTTTAACGCTGTGTTGTCCATTATCCCCTACACCCCTAGCTGAAATACCACACAAAAACACACACCTGCCATTTTCATCTTTTTTTAACCATGAACTAAATGGCTTGCCATTATTGCCCATATCATTTAGCCAAACCCATCTCCACTTATTCTTCACTGTTTTGTTGATGTCCAACACAACCAAAGGCTGGTTAGTTCAGTTGGTTAGTGTGGTGCTAATAACTCCAAGGTCGTGGGTTTGATCCCCGTACGGGCCAGCTGAAGGGCAATTCTGCCTGTATAAAGCAATTTCCTCCAATAAAGTCTTCTGATCTGTACTTTCCTTTCTCCTTGCTATGAAGTTTGGCATCTTAAACAAGCGTCGGGAAACAGCTTGTAGCCTGTAGGCTACTCCGCAGCCATCAATATTTAAATGAACTGCCGAAACCATAATGTTTATTTTTATTTTTAGGAAGAATAATTAAATCATAATTAAACAAAGGAAAAAGACAGCCTTACCAGAACTTTGTCTACCGAAGCTTGTTTACCCCGTTTTTTTGGGGGGTGGGGGGGGGGGGGGGGGGGGGGGGGGGGGGGGGGGGGGGGGGGGGGGGGGGGGGGGGGGGGGGGGGGGGG
>JBBJLS010072334.1:0-10456 GCA_037577275.1 Bryconaethiops microstoma
CAGTATACTGGTGGTGCTGAATGCTGAGTGGTTGGAACTCCTTTATCTAGGCTCCTTGTGTCTTTAGACACTTTGCAGGCTGTCACAGTAAAAAATTGGTTCCCATTTTTTTATATTTAATCTACTCAATATGCCAAAGATAAGACAGTTGGACAGGTAGAAACTAGTATTTTTGGAACCAACAAGGTGATTCAAAGAAAAACATAAAAAAGGAGGGGTTCCTCAAGGCTTTTGCCCAGTACCATATACTGTATTTGTAATAGATAGATTTGTAATGAATATAAAATTAGAGCTCTGCAAATACCTCATATATATTTTTCCATAATGTGACATACTTTTTAGTAAAACTGGATATTTTGGCTAAAAATAATTAAGGCCGGTACATGATTTTATTCTGCCGGGTTCCAACCTTGCTACCACAAATAAAGACATGACCTGAAAAGATGCGAAGAATCAGCAGTTATTTAATTGTGATTTTTTGGAGACATAAGAATCTAATCTGTGTCCTTTATTCCTGTATAGGTAGTGAGGGAGGGGTGTCGCTACAAATGTTCTGCTCAACAAATGTGTATTGGTGATGAGCAGAGTGCTGCTCCTGTTCCTCCATTGATCAAATTCAGCAGCATTGCTAGAGTGTATTAACACTGCAGAATTTTATTTTTATTAACACATACACAGTTTATTTTATTAACACATACACAGCAGCATTGCTTTTCCAGGAGATAGGAGATAGATACTGACCAAGACCAATTTAGTACTAGTTTCTCCATCTCCAGTTAGTGAGGTGGACCACACTTTGAAGAAGAAACGAGAACTTTGTGTTTTGGATAAGAAATGGATTAGATTGTGCACCAACAAACTCTGGAACTTGACATGAACACGAACTTTAAATGTCCATTTTCATTTTCAGGCCAAAAACAGGCAAATCTGTTCACCTTGCACAATGCTAACCTGGGCTTTGTCACTCAGTAGCTCCAACACATCATCTTCCAACAATATTCACCTCTCTAGACACTTAGTGAAACCAGCTCTGTTAATCATAGAGGGCCTATCGGTCTATAATATTGTTCATTGAGGCCCTCTCTTGTATTTATCCCATAAAGATTTTCATTCCTTTCTCTCTGGGTCGACCTGAGGAGGACGGGTTCCCCTTTTGAGTCTTGGTTCCTCCCGAGGTTTCTTCCTCCAACTGAAGGAGTTTTTCCTCGCCTTACTCACTAGGGGCTCGGACCTGGACTTTGTAGAGCTCCTTTGTGACAACAATATTCACTTGAGCTGAAGCTGCATGAACACTCACTGGAGCTGGAGCTGCACGAACACTCACTGGAACTGGAGCTTGCAGCTGAAGCCGGGGAGCAGGCATGCGGTCTGGAGCCTTGGTGCTGGCACTGGACACATGAGCCTGGGTGCTGGCACGGGATGCGTGAGCCTTGGCTTTGGCACTGGACGCATGAGCCTTGGTGCCGGCATTGGATGTGAGAGCCCCCTTGGAGCAGCCTCGACGCTCGGGTGTGTCGCTTCGTGGCTCACTCGCTCAGCGGCTGGGCTCTCTCTCGTTTGGCCGATGCTTTATTGCTCGGCGGCTGGGCTCAGCTCAGCTGTAGCAGCGACCTTGTCAGCCCTGTGAGCAAGCCCATTAGTGCAACCTTCTCCATCTCATTCCCCGTTTCGGGCTGATGGGACAGGTTCGCTTTTCCCACTGGGGGCTCGCCACATGGAGCGAGTCGGGCACGAGCCTGGGAGGGAGAGTCTCGGAGGAAGTCATGGACTTCAGCTGGGGAGTGGGTGAGAGACGCGAGCATCATGGACCGCAACACCTCCCTCTACTCCGAGAGCCATTCAGCGAGCCATAGTGGGAGCTCCTCTGTGGTCAGATCGAAGACAAGGGGGTCCACAATACGCTCTGGAGCCACCACCCAGCTGTGACTAATACAAAACCAAAACCTAAACTTAAACAACCATCACTGCTTCCAGGCCTGACAGCAGGTCTCTAGTAGTTTGTTTCTATATTACTGTAAAACACAAGGTTCTCCTGATACAGCTGGAAGGATGGAAGCCCAGTTGTCCTTGCAAATCAATCACCTCATCGATTATGTAATATGTCCCACGGCTTTTTACACAATGCATGTTAATCTTAAGTGAGCAGGGAGTCTCTGTGCCAAAGCAGGACACACACCATGTTGACACACACTGGCTGTGCGATGTAAAGCCCAGGCACATGTTTGTAGACATGTTTTGGCTGCATGGAGCATCACAAACACATCATAAACACATGCACTGACTCAGCAAAGGTTTCTGCAGTCTAGAGACTCAATGATAACACAACATATGGTTAAGATTTTTTTTGTTATGCTGTCAGGATGTGCATGTTCATTTTTGCCATGTTTTGGTCAGATTGTAACAATATGCATATACATATATATATATATATATTATATATATATAATCAGGGGCTGCTTAAAGCTCTAGTGAGATTGTTGCTCCCAAGGTTTCTTCCTCCAACTGAGGGAGTTTTTCCTCACCTCTGTTGCCTTTGGCTTACTCACTAGGGGCTCGGACCTGGACTCTCGCTTGTAAAAAGCACTATATAAATAAAATTGAATTTTTAAATATGTTGAAATGCACAAATGGAGGTTGAGATGTCTTTATAAGATCTGATGTGTTTCTGATGCATGAATCTGATCAGCCTGATGAAGAATTCTTTCTCTCTCTCCCTCTCCATATACACACACAAGAAGTTCTAGTCACAGCTGTGAGGTTCATATTTATGTGATTAGACTGGGGAGAGTGTGATGGACACCACCGTACATTGGTGATGTTTTTAAGTATAATTATCTAAATTTAATTAATAATAATTTCAATGGTAATTATATTTGATTAATTATCTGAATTTATTGACAATCTGAGTCATTTGGGTAGGTGCACATATTTCATTTGATTTCAGTTATCTAATTCTTTTCTTTTCTTTGGTTGAGTCACTCCATGAGGTCAGTCAGTGTTGGGGAAACAGCTCCCCCTATACCTTGAGTACGGCTGATCAACACTGGACTCAACCATCTACTGAACCTCAGAAGGGTGTGGCTTGACTTATTTACTTTGGTATTTAAGTTGTAAAATATTACCTGTGTTCATTTGAGATTTGCTTTATTGTTTTCACTTAATTTGGATTTTTGTTTTGGTAGCTGTTCACGTTTTAGTGTTGTCTTGGTGTTTGTAGACTTGTTTGTTTTCCCCTGTGGTTTACTTATAGTGGGTGATCAAGCCACTAAACAGTGTCTTTGTGTTGGTGGGGGAGAAATGTTTTGTTTGACATGTGGCAGTAGTTGGTTTGTTTTTTTTTTGTTTTGTTTTTTTAGTAAGTAAAGACATTTTCAGACTCCACTGGCTCTTTTTGTTGGTCCATCACAGAGAGACAGAGAGAGAGAAAAAGTTGCTTTCTCATTTCACTCTTTGTGCTTGTGTATTCTCGGGCACATCATCTTCACAAGCATCTTCACGTGTGTGTGTCACATGCTCTCCTAGTCTAGGATCTATTATGGTCAATTTTTCAAATGTTGATGGGAGTTGGGCTTTAGTGTGTATGTTTGGTGGGTGCTTTTTACAGTGGAGAGGCTCTGGGAGTCTTGTGTTTGGAACTGAGAATCCCATTTGTAGCACTTAGAAAGAATTATAAAGAATTAATAAAAACAAGGCTTTTCTTTAAATTAGCTGAGAAATTACATACTGACAATTACAGAAGTATCACAACATGGTTCATGTCTTTACTACATGTGTCAAATGAACAAATTTAATATCACAATAATCACTTAAGCTAGTCCTAACTAGGTTAATCACAATGGTTATGATATAACTGTTATTTTAACAAAAAAAAAAACCTACATGTCTGGGCTGGTGATTGACAGTTGGCGGCTGGTAGACGCTGCCCTTTTTCTGTTTATGTTGGACTTTTATTTTGAAGTTGGGTGTCACTGTGTCTGGTGTCATGTTTTTCTAAATTACAGCTGTCTTGTGTTTAGGTTAAATGATTGTTTGTTTATTGGTTGTTGGGATATGGCATTTATGTATTTAAAGGGTTTGTGTTCTGGTGAAGGTTGTCAGTCCACCGTTATGCTGCACAGTGTTTGATCTCCTGTTATTATTATCTGTTATGTTTTGAGTTTTTGGTTTATTGGCCTGTGTGCCATTTGGTTTCTGTTTGAATAAAGGAAGAGATAAAATGGATGTCTGCGAATGCGCCTGCCCTTCAGTGAGAGTCATGGGGGGGGAGACGTGACAGATGGACTGACCGTTCAAACAAAGGCGCAGCAGACAGAGAGCCTGCGCTGAGAGAGCCAGCACCAAGGGAACTTGTCCTTGGTGCCGCAACGATCTCCCTGCTGGAGAGTGGTGAGGGAGGCTGGATCCAGCTCGAGGGTGAACTGGAGAGGACGAGCCAGATTACGACTGCCAAGCTGTTGGGTGGTGAGTCGGAGGATGAGGAAGTGGACCTGGGCTTCTGGTGGGATGAGTGGATCGGAAGAACCCCAATTATAGAACCCCGATTTTCTTGAACCCCCTCGTCCATGACTCTACCCCAGAGGAGCTCGCGCTTTGGCTCGCCGATAGGCGAGGCGGGAGATCCGCGGCCCGTAGACAGAAGAGGCATGGGGGACCACGTCACTTGCATCTCCCGCCTAGTCACCAGCAGGCCTGGAGGTCAGAGGCTTCCTCCGGTGCTCCACGACTCCAGCTCATGCCCAGCTCGCATAGGAAGGCGAGCCCTCGGCTGGAGCAGCGAGCCTTATTCACCGCGGGCTTGGGGATTAGGACCCAGAGCAAGCCTAGGATGGAAGCATCGCTGCAGCGTTCGACACACCAAACTATGTGGCCTGCTAACACTATGTGACCTGCCCAGCCAGTAGCTAAAAATGAGCAGCTGCTGCGGCAGCCTAAGACCCTGGTCACGCTGGCGCTTCAGGCTCTACCCTTGGGGCATGCGCATTCCAACATGCTGCCAAAAGCCACTATAGAGTGACTACGCTCCCAAGCAGCGAGGCTGCGTTCCCGAGCTGCACTCCGGCAACCTGTGCCTGTACCAAAGCCGAGCCAGTTTCGGGTGCCTACGCTGGTGCCCTGGCTTCAACCAGCCCCAGGCAGCGTTGCAGTGGTTAGTGTAGAGGCAAGAGCAGGCAGCCTAGAGCCGTTGGACTTCTTCGGTCCATTGAGCTACTAGGCTTGTTAGAAGAACCTCTTAAGCCGCTGGTAGCCCAGCAGCTAAGCCTAGTAGGGGGGTCTTTAGCCGCAGAGGAGCCCTTTAGAGGCTGTTAGCCACAGAGGGGCCTGAGTTAGCTACAGAGGGGCTGTTAGCTGCCGAAAAGCTCTTAGATGGGTCTGAGTTAGCTGCAGAGGTATTAGCTGTAGTTGGGCCTGTGGAGGGGGTTAGCATAAGCCCTAAAGCCTTAGAAGGGCTTGACAGTAGCTCGGCGGCCCGAAAGGTGCTTTTAGCCACAGCAGAGGGCTCTTCAGCAGGCCAAGAGAGGCCTGAAACCCCACCAGGGGAGGGGGTTCTCCCCCATAATTTTTTTTTTTTAGAGAGGCAAGGAGGAGCTCCCAGTAGGGGGCTCCACACCAGAGGACTGCGAGGAGCTCCCTGTGGAAGTGTTACCAGGAGGGGGCCTTGCTCAGGATGATGGAAAGGAGCTCCCTGGTGTGGGTTCCGCCTCCGAGGATGACGAGGGGTTCCCTGCTGAAGGACTCCCAGGAGGGGACATGTGTAAGATAATATATCTGCATATATGTAGTGTTCTAGATGCCATTGTTATTTCATAATAGTAATGTGTTGGTGGTAATGCGTTTTGATGGGTCTGTCAGATCCATTACACAATAGCTTAATCATAATTATTTGATTTAATTAGAATTAAAGGTGCCTATAATTATCTTTAATACATTAATTAATTATTTGTTTTCCATTGGTTTAGGGCAAATAGAAACAAAATAAATTTTAAAAAAAAAGATCAATCAAGACATGTTATGAGTCTTACAAAATCCACAAACTTGCTACAATACCTTTACGGAATGACAATGAATGATGTTTGTCAAGTTTGTTTGTACTTTAATAGTTGCATGTACCAAACAATAAACAATTCTAAATAATTAAACATAAGTAAGCAACTGTAATTAAATAGTAAATTATTTACTTATGTACAATCATGTATAATGGTACTATGGTTAGTATTTTTGTTTTTGCATAGCTAGAATGGCAATCAAATCACTAGTTTCCTCTATAAGATCACAATATGACAGAACTCTGCATCTCCAAAAAAAATCTCTGGTGAAACTGTAGCCTGTTTGTACCGACAATATTTAAAAATGCCCACAATAACAATGTTGTTTGTGTTAAATATCACTGGCACATGTCCATTCATTACTTGCTATGTCTTTTTGGCCAATGGTGGTAATGAAAATCTGCAAAATGTAAAGCTGCAAAAATGTAATTTTTGTGATGTTACAAAACCACTACATATTACAAAACCAAAACATCCACCTACAGCATTTTTGCCCTACTCATTCACAAAAATGTTTTCAGAGTGTTTCAGTCCAAACTGCTTTCTGAATGAGGTACAATACAGGAGAGACAATTAGAACAGAGCCATTTGCTCTATATTATGTCCGCCCTAAAATCACAGTCACAAAAACTGCCTGTTTAAATGTAATGACTATTGAGATTTTGCAAACAGCCAAGTAGAAGTGATATATGACTGTTTTAAGTATATAAAAACACAAACATCCAAATTGAAAAAAATAAAATGCAGGGTATGGGTCCTTTAAATGAGTACACCTGTATTTTTCATTTTTATCCCATGAGCTCAATTCCCACAATAATTTTGATGTTTCTTTGGCCTTAGCAATACAGCAGAAACTGTAGATTGGTGAAGCAACAGCAAGTTGTATTTTGTTATGCATAATTGTCACTAAAGATGCAGCAGAAGAGAGATTGGTTTTGGAAAATGCTGAAGTTTTCCTTTAAGATATTTTCTATCAATTTCTTTAGCCGTACTGTAAATCCAGTGAACTACTGTATGCCTTTAATGTGTATTTCATTTATATTTGTTGGTAAACACACCATCCATGTGTACTCATAGAACACCAGTCCACATTACTGGGCATCCATCCTAAAGACAAGTTGACGTGAACTGAGGTTTGTGGTTCAAGTAAATATTCAGGGCTAACAGTCATTAAAAGATAGTGATGAGATACAACATAATGGCAGTGTTTGTGTGTGTTCTCCACTTGTGATTCAGTTCGTGTCTGCTGGTTCAATGCTGGCCTTTGTGTGTGTGTGTGTGTGTGTGTGTGTGTGTGTTTTCCAAAGCTCAATACTGCCCTCTGTGTCTTGCTTCTCTATGGACCTATTCTGCTTTCTCTGGCCTGGTGGCCATGGTAACCCACTCCAGCCAGCCAATCACAAGCAGGCTAGAAAACTCACTGCGTCTGCTGACACCATCTGGGCTTTTTACAACTACAATAACATTTTAATCATAAATTGTATTCTGATGTAATTTGCAGTTTTTAATTACAACAATATCAAATGTACAAATCTTTTAACAAATACCATTATGTACGTTCAAGGGTAATCAAATACACTTAGAGACTGAGCTAACACACATCTTATTTCCATTCAAATTCACTTTAACTAGCACTACATGCAAGACAATTCATGAGAATACATAAAAATTGCACCATGGGTCAGCCATGATCAGGTTGGCAGCCATTGAGGAGCATTTCAGAAATACTTTTAAAAAAATGTATAATAAAACAATAGTTTGTAGTTGGAAATTAAGTTTATGTTGTGCATAGTTGATATTAATAATAGCTTGTGTGAGTTTGTCCTAGCTCAATTTTGATTGCAGGCTGTGCCAGTTTACGTGTCTGCCATGGCTAGCAGGTACCCTGGCACAAAGCTGTGTTGAACCCACACTAGTAGGTGCAAAACACTGAACAAGACACAGAGAGGTGGCAAACATGACATATAATTAAAGGACAACTGCAAAAGAGAGCTTCATAATACCTGTACAGGTGTAGCTACAGGGGGGAGCGTAATATTCCCCGCCTTCAAAAATAAATACAAAATGAAAATAATGAATATACAACAAAATCTAGTAGTGACCAATTAAATTTTATTTTGCCAAAATTTTAAAAATATTTTTATTGTCTAGTTAGAGCTTTACGGACTGAAATGCCTGTCAGGTGTCAAATATGCTTATCATCTGTCACATTTCTTAAAGTTACTCCTAGGTTGTTGGCACTCACAGCTTGTTGTAAGTGAAACAGCTTAATCGTATTATGATTTCATAACGGTCAAATCAGATCAAAATTATGCTTATAAAATTATCACCAAAAATCTAAATAATTAACTGATTATCGATGTTAGGAGTGAAAAATCTAGTCCTGGCCAATTCTTATAATACATTTCCTATCATACATTTTGATCATAAAGCAACAATAAAGAGAAAATAAAAGCCTGCAATGACGTGTCAAAAAATCCATTGAGAATAATTTAAATGCTGATTTTAAAAAAGGAAAAAAGAATAATGGTAACACTTTGTTACCTTTTCACTGTTTTTAAGAAGAACATCAGACAAGCAACTTGAAATGGCTGATCATTCTAAAAGAACAATACCCAAGAACATCTCCAATACAGGTTTGATTCCACTTAAAAACACGGTATAAAAAAGTCTCTACTAGCATGCTCACAGCAAAAACAATTTCAAAGTTCAAAGAAGTATTTCATAACAGCATAACTAAAATATTAGTTTTACACCCAGAATATCTTGAATTTTATTTTTTGTTCAATATTTTTCATTTTGATGCACTACTACTTTGTAGAATATCTGCTGAAGCATCACTGGAACCTTAATATCGCTTGATTGAATTAATTAAATGGTATATCAGCAATAGTTCCACGTAAACAGTAAGCCATCTGTACTCTTTTGCTGTAATTGTACTGACAAAGATGATATTCCTTCTCACATGCTGCTCTGGGGTAATGTTTCTGTATCTCACGGAAGACAAAGAAGCCCACTCACAATAGGAAACATGCGGTCTGGCTGAAATAAGATATTAGTGATATATTATGGTATAAGCACAAAGGGTTAGTCTATGGAGAGCTGTTTTGAGTTCAGTAGGCGTTCCCTCGGCATCTGGAGTGCTAATGGAGGTTGCCCTCATCTGTGAGGTGTAAAGGAGACAGCTGGACAACCTGCAAACACACACACACACTGCAGACAGAGCCAGTTCAGGCTAAGAGTATCAGATGTCGTCAAAATCAAATTTAAATTTAACAATATATCATGATATTTTTCAAATTATAGCAATTTAGTTGAATTAATGTTTTACTGCAATGTGCAAAATAGCTAAAATGAAATTTTTCATCAAAACATTAAAAGCATAAAGAGGCCCAAATTTGCTGACGTATATACATACATATATAGTCCTGTTCCGCTCAGCTTCTCAGTGTTGCTTTGGCGTGTGTATACTCTGCATTAGTCACTAATTATAACATACTAGCGAGTCAATTTGATGTTTTTTTACGATTATTAAATTCTTTTCATTGGTCCACAATGTCATAAGCCCACTGACGCGATGACTGATCCAATAAACGGTACGTTTAAGTATGGAGTTTGGTGAGTGCCTTCTCTGCACGGAGTGCGGCATGTTTAGTTAAGCCCCTCTCTCCGTCACTAGCACTAGTGCATTGCAGGGAACTTGAAGCTGCTAGCTAGTCATAGGTATGAGCGGATGGTAGGGGTGGGAATCGAAACCCGACTGCGATTTAGAACAGGTTTTAATTTTGCGAAGCACCGGAATCGTTTACCTCTGGCGTTGTCGGTTCCTCTAACGGTTCTTTCAGACTTTTTCCTGCGTCGCGCATGATGATGTCACACTTCGCGACTCGAATTATCAAGGAGCGGAGAAAGCGGTACGCGGCCTGGTTGCATTTTACCAAAAAAAAAAAAAAGACAGTTTATGGGGTGCCGTTTGTAAAATCAGCTTAACAATTTTAGAGGTGTCAATCACTTAGCGCAATTGTCACAAATTTAGAGCTAAATGTGTTTTAAAAAACAGTGTTACATTTTGGTACATTTTCTTGCTGTGTAAATGTTAAAACTAAATGTTAAATCTGAAATCTAAATGTTAAATCTTAAATCTAAACATTAAATATACATCTAAATGTTGCACTCTAAATGTGAGATTTTTGAGCTCTAAATGTTGTGCTAATTGGCCACGCCCCATGATCACAATTGGCTGTTACTTAGCAGGGGGCTGGACTGCCTGCTGTGATATCCCTCACCAAGATTGAGGATTTGCCTTAAATGATTTTAAATCTGAATGTTAAATACGAAAAATATATCTCGCACTGTAAATGTGAAAAATAAATCTTGCGCTCTAAATGTGAAAAATATATCTCGCGCTCTCC
>JBBJLS010072335.1:0-10455 GCA_037577275.1 Bryconaethiops microstoma
GTAGTAATAGTAGTAGTAATATTAGTAGTAATAGTAATAGTATTAGTAATAGTAGTTGTAGTAGTAATATTAAAAGTAGTAGTAGTAGTAATAGTAGTAATAGTAGTAGTAGTATTAGTAATAGTAGTAGTAGTAATAGTAGTAGTAATACTACTAGTAGTAGTAGTAGTAGCAGTAGTAGTAGTAGCAGTAGTAGTATGTGTATTTAAGATGTATTTAAGTAGTATTTAAGATGTAATTTTTCATGCTTTCTAGGATTAATTCTAATCAGGTTAGCGATTTACACTTATGAGAGCAGAAGGAAAGAAATGGCAACACTAGTTCTCAGATCAGAAAATTCAAAAGAGAACTGACCAAGTACTGCCTCCAGCTCTTTCAAAAAGCTCAAAAGATCCATCAGAGCGTCGATATTTGAGCTCTGTAACATAGCCTGAGAGAGAGAGAGAGAGAGAGAGAGAGAGAGAGAGAGAGAGAGAGAGAGAGAGAAAGAATTAATATTTTAAAAATACCTCTATAGTGCTTGTCTGTAACAAGCTCTTTCTTATTTACTCTGGGAAGCTTTACAGAAGTGAAATAAACCAAATGAAAATTTAAAGAGCACACAATTCTAGCCCTGACAGAAAAACTTTCCACGCGGTTTTGTGATGACTGCCTATAAACTGAGGAGAGAATTCAGTCAGAAACTGTTACCAGACTGAGATACACTGGAACATCAAAACCTGATACAACTTTAGTACCATCACAGTAAACGGTTCCTGTAGACCTGTGGAAAAGTTTCTTTAGAAGTCTTAAATATTTTAGCAGTCATCGTATGAATGTAGATCATACTACAAGGGAATGGAGAGAATTACATTTCTCCTACCTGTAGTTATATGATCAAGCGCTTCTGTACGTTTGTCCACTCCTATCTCTTCCCACTGATTGGTTTTGTCCAGGTAAAGCGTTGCTGTTAAAGGCAGGATCGTGGCCATCAGGTTTTGCTCGGCACAGCCTTTAGGCTTCTTGATCAGACTTTGTAGACCCTTTCCACTGATGCCTTCATTTACCAGCTGTGAAATTGGTTTACCTGCCCACACATACACACACAATAGTTACAAGTTCAAGTTTATTTTCATGTACGGATAATAATTACCAGTGTACTGCAAGCAGAATAAAATAAAAGTAGTAATAGTAGTGACATCAGTCTGTGATCAGTTTTAAAATTTACTTATCCTAGGTGTCCTAACCTTTAAATTTCACTGAACGTCTCTGTGACAAACTGGTTATTGATCTGGAATCCATTAGATTTGAGGAAAACAAGCTTTTTACTTTTAAAATTTAAAACATTGTCTATTTTCTTTTTGTTATAGTGGGTTTATTATAGATAAATAAGAGTTTGTTTAATGTTTATTGGTTTTGTCTCCTGCTATTATTCTTAGCGGGTTTTAGCTATTAGCTAGTATAGATTACAGAATTGACACATCACGGTTATTCAAACTGAGATTACTGCAAAAGGGATATTTTCCCAATCAGCATTACTACTGAACAAAAACACAAATATATGGTGGGTCGAGGCAAATTAATGTAAACACAAATTGGATTCCCTGAAGTTGATCATGAATCTTTAATAAGACAAAAAACGTCTTATTCAGAGCAACAACTAGTACATAGCCATTGTGCTCCATGTCAAAATAAAAGCCCAAAAACCCAACTACCAAACTCAGGCGGTCTCTCGCGGCCATTGACAGGACATGACAATATGTCTTTAGAATGTCCTGATAGATGACATATAGATGCACTGCACAGGTTTCCGAACCTCTTGATGACTTTGTAGTCTTGTAAGACAGGCAAAATCTAGCTAAAAACTACTTACCATTCGGTTAATTTTCATGACATGGAGAAAAATACATCATAGTTGCAAAATACATTATACAGTAAAATACATCATAGTGAAACAAAGTAGTATTATTTATGTATCTTACATATTGTGGAAGAATATACAGTATATATATTCTTCCTAATAAATTCTAATGAACCATTTATTTTATTCTCTAAATACACTGGGAAACTTTTCAAAAACAGAGTAAAAATCTAGATTCTTTCACACTGTCAAACATCCACACTCAGTTAAAAATGCTAATAATGCACTGCAGTCCAGTACAAAGTCAAATCAGTCTAACTCTCTTACCCACAGTGCACAGTTGTAGCTATAATCCATTGTGCAGATTTAAGATTTTTAAAGCATATTACCTCTCACAGTCACATAAGTGAACGGTTCCGTGCCTGGCATCTTATTCTCCAGAAATGGCCTCTGAACTTCTGACCTTTGTATTCCACCTAATGAAGAAAAAGAACCTTCAGACCCATTATTTAAAGCCTTGCTGGAGATTTTTGTTGCAGTCAGAATTTGTGTATGAAATCGTAGGAAGGCAACCTGTCATCACATCCTGTCATCTTCATGTCTGCTGAATATGTAGCAGAAAGCTGAGTTGGATCAAATATCTTTTCAGTCACTCACCATATTTTGAGGGCTCTAGAATTAAAGTGACGATTCCTGTAGACTTCAGCACACCCTGGGTCTGTCCCAGTCACCACAACAAATAGAATGGAGAAACAAAAACATTTTATTCGTACATAATAATTTAGAAAATAATACTCTACAGTTACTGTAGACATATCTTTATTCTTTAATAAAAAATGTTAGTTAATTTTAATATGAAAATGTTCAAATATTTGATCAATGTTTTGAAACATAACCTTGTTTATTTAGGGCTAGCAATGAAGTAACAAGAAGATTTAGTACTGGAGAAGTACTTCAAATGGTTGTAAAAGAAAATTGCCAAACCATTGTGATTTTTCTTTCATAGAAAATAAATTCATTTTTTGAACAAATAAATAAGAAGACAAGGTTTTCAAAGGCGTCAGTATTGGTTATCATCCTTAAGAAATCAAAATAGATGCTTTATTTCAATGTCCTTCCAGTCCATGTTTG
This sequence comes from Bryconaethiops microstoma, assembly GCA_037577275.1. Classification (NCBI taxonomy): domain Eukaryota; kingdom Metazoa; phylum Chordata; class Actinopteri; order Characiformes; family Alestidae; genus Bryconaethiops; species Bryconaethiops microstoma. The sequence goes on from JBBJLS010072335.1 coordinate 2,972, forward strand.
AAAGCAAGACTCTCATTAATGCGTGGACAATATGGCAGAAACCAAAAGAACAGCCACATAATTTTTTGGAATCATCCTTAACATCATGCCTTTTCATCTACACTCTGATCAGAAACAACATTAAAACCACTGATGAGTGAAGTGAAGAACACTGATGATTTTGTCCCAGTGGCACCTCTCAAGGGGTTTCATATATTAGACAGTGAGCGAACAGTCAGGTCATGAAGTTGATGTTGGAAGCAAGAAAAATGGACGAGCATAAGGATCTAAGGGCCAAACTGTGATGTCTGGGCAACTGAACTGAATATCTCTAACACAGAAGGTCTTGTGGGGGGTTCTAGGTATGCAGTGGTCAGTACCTACCAAAAGAGTTCAGGGAAGGAAAAGCAGTGACCCGGCAGGAGTCAGGGACAGGGTCATGGACATACAAGGTTCACTGATGAATGGGGGGCGTTAAGAGTCCCTGGTCAAGTCCCACAGAAGAGCTGCTGGAGCACAAACTGCTGAAAAACTTCATGTTGCTCTGATAGAAAGGGATCAGAACACACAGTGCAGCGCCCCCTGCTGTGTATGGAGCTGCAGTGCCCATGCTGACCGCTGTCCACCATCTGCCTGGTCTGATGGATCACATTTTCTTCTATGTCATGTGGACGGTCAAGTGTGTGTGTTATTTACCTGGGGAATGGATGGTCCAAGACAAGGTGGCAGAGGCAGTGTGATGCTCTGGACAATGATCTGCTAGGAAACATTTGGTCCTGTATTCATGTGGACATTGCTTTAATACCTAAACTTCCCTGCAGACCAAGTTCACCCCTTTGTTGAGTTGCTGTTCCTTAACAGTGACCCCTTTTAATAGGATGAGACCTCCCACACACTGCAAACACTCATCAGGAACCATTTGAGGAACATCACAAAGAGTTTACGGTGTTGACTTGGCCTCCAGATTGTCCAGATCTCAATCTGATAGAGCATCCATGGGACCTGCAAGACAATCTAGTCTGGTCCACAGAGGCCCCATTTCACAGCTTACAAGACTTGCTGCTAATGCCTTGGTGCAGATACCACCAGACAGCTCTCTTCATTGTATAAATAGACTTCAAGAAGCCTTGATGGATTAAAATTTATGAATGTTTTATCCCTTTTCCTGAAGTTTGCCTCATCAATTTGACTAAAATAAAAATAAAAAACTCCCAGGTTAACTAGTTAAAAACCAGGTAAATGAGCCGATATATGGGCAGTGTATAAGGATGAAACTGGGACCTTTCTTAGCACATTACGAATATCAGCAGTTGCTTGTTAGATTAGTGACCTAAAGCTGAGAACACTTCACCTATTACTTCTTTCTTCTTTTCTACACTTTAACTCCGTCATACAGATGTTTGTCTTTATTTATTAATTAATTTATTTATTTATTTTCTACTTTTACTTTTTTTATTTACATTCATAATTTTCATAATTTTTACTTTTTTATTTACATTCATAATTTTTTCTCTTGTCCATGTTGTACTAGCCAATAAACAAAAACTAAAACACTCACCACCACTTTTAGCTTTTTTTTAACACCATCCATTCCGTAATCAGCTTCCCTGGCGGTCACCTCAATGATGACGTCATCACGTGCAACCAGTGGGATGATAACGAAGGGAACAGCAGATGATGATTTGGCGTTCACACTCACAGTTCTGCGGTATTTCTTCTTGAAGCTGGCCAAACTGCAGATAGTCTCAGTCTCCTTTAGCTCCACAGTAACCTGCATTAAATAAACAGTAAGGACTGATGGGTCATAGGGCTGAAAACTTTACCATGACTGTTGACTTCAGAAAAATTTGTTCCAATCACATGGCACTCAACATCAATAGCAAAAAACACTAGGTTTCTGGGAGTACACATCATTCACTAAAAGACTGAAAGAACTTGCAGCTAATTGTTAAAACAGTTTGAGACATCATGGGGTCGTCTCTCTCATCACTACGGGACATCTTCCAAAAGCGACGCATCAGAAAAACCTCCTACAATGTGCACAACTCCTCACACCCCTCACACAGGCTCTTCACACTGTTCACATCTGGCAAATGGAATCACAGCATCAGAGCTTGATCTCCGGGCCACCCCCAAACACACACACCTAAACTCTGAACTAACTCACCTTCCCACCTCGCACGTTACACATCACTCTCTTGCTACATCATTGCATACACTGTAAAATCTGGAGCCATGACATGTCATCTTACTGTATACGTGTACATATCTGAGATGACAATACTTTGACTTTGACTTTAGGCAGACAAAAGTGATTCTTCTGTGATGTCGCTCTGAGAAACACATTTAAGAACCGTTCTTTTTAAGAGTGTAAATAAAGTATTTTTGAGATAAACAACCTTTTCTAGCCGAACTTCGCCCAAGTTGTAAACTATTGCTTTGATCTCTATTTGCTCGTTGACCACTGCTGAGTAAGGTAACTTCAGGTCAATGAAGAAAGACTTCTTAACTTGAAGCTTAATCGGGTCTGCAACACAAATACCTGAGAATAGAAAGGAGAAAAGGCTTAAAGGCATACGACATGGCATGTTTTATTTTTACTAAAGTAGTTGACAATACACAACAATAAAAATATACAACCAACTTTTTCAGTTCACATTTCTTTAGGTTGGTGACTGCCTGTACTTGCATTTAGAGCTCTGTCAGTAATGTCCCAGTGTTGTTTATACTCCTCTCTGTTCGCTGGTGCTCAGTCATGAGTTCAACATGCCCTAGTGCTAGTTCACATTTTTCTTCAAGCTGTCCCTTCCTCATCTTGAGTCTCCCCAGTAATCGTTTATCTCCATTCTGTTTCACTTCCACCTCACGTCACTCTCTCTGTCTCTCGCCCTGGTCCATTTTCTCTCTCCCTCCATCTCTCTCTCTTTCTTCATTCTTTATGTTCTATCTCTCCCACTCTGTCTCTCCCTCTCTCCATGGCATATCCATTTTCTTGTATCTAGTAACCCAGTCTTCAATTTCTGCAATCTGCTAATTTATTATTTTGATTTTTAACAGACAGTTTGATGTAATGTTTCTTTATTCACTATATTTAAATGATCAGAATGATAAAAATATTATTTATAATTTGACATTGGCTAATACAAACAAACACAGTGTGAGATTTAGGTTAAAAAAGCTGACTATACTGACTGTAATAAACCTAAGGAATTATAATCAGCCATTATACAGAAAGGTTCTCATACCTTCCTACATATTTCAGTCAAGAACACAATGTCCTCATATTCAAGGACCCAACAAGTCGAAGTTTCACACACAAATTAATTACTGTTTCAACACTGTTCGATTAATGTTAGCGTGCTCATTCACCACAGTTTAGCCTGCATCATTCCATTTACAATTTAACCAATTAAAAATGAAAAGAACACACACACACGCTTACCATAACCAGTAGATATGCTGATTGCAGTGATCACCCAGGTGGTGATGGATTCTGGAACTTTTCTTTCCATGATGTTGTGACTGTGTAAAGATAAGAATAGTTTGAAATGCTTTTTAACAAAATCAGTTTTAGTCAAAGAGCCTATGTCTTATTTTGCAAGGTAAATTTGTGTAGTGTGAAAACATCCTTAGATGTACTCTTCCAGCATGGTCTACATAACTGGGAGATGAACTAAAACCCAGTCTGGGTTATATAAACTTATATATGGTATGTGTTCTTGTTCTTTCATTCATTTTCTGTAATCTTTACTAGGTACCCGGAGCCCATCCCGAGGTATACAGGCATAAGGCAGGGACAAACCTTGAGCAGGGCCAGCCCACCAGGGCTGTTCCTGTTCTTGTTATCATAAAAATAATGCTTCCTAATACGACTGTTTTTGAAGCTTGGCCTTCATATATGGACTGGGGACTGAAGAGTATATTTAACATTGTGTTTACACGTAATATCAAACATTTATTGCATAGTCCTTAAACAAAGTAGATTTCAGATTTACACATAATTGCCTTTTGACTTTGATGTTCATATGTTTTTAGGCTATAAAAACTATGGTGTATGCCTTGTGAGCAACAATCTAGTAGATCATCTGGCTTTCTGTTAAAACTTAATTCTTAACTTCTCTTACTGACCAATCCTTTTGACACTGAGGAAGCACTATATCATCCCATATCCAGCTTTCAGGAAATTGCGAACGTGATTTAAAGTTCTCATCATATTCATCATCATAATCTTCGTTCTCTTCACCTTGAAAAAAACGGACAATGAGTAAATTTCCTTAATTAAAATGATAAAGGCTAGCTGTCATCATGGCAGAAAACATACATAGACATTACATGCTTTAAGTAATTTCTAGGCTTCAGAAAAACATGAATATAGTCCAAATGACTGTACACAATGACTGCAGATATAAACCCAAATGAAGAGCTTCAAGTTGCTTGGTTTATTGACACAAGGGATGAGTACAAATCACAGTTAGAAAATAGGCAGGATTCAGAATCTGCAAAAACAGTCAATGAAACATGTACAGCAGAACTGTAAGGTAATCTGTAGCTGTGAGGCAATCAGAAATAAACAAATCTAAATTGCCATGCAAAAAGACAAATCAGTGATTACAGGGCAAGGATTACTATACATTTAGACAGCAGAGGGGAAACACTTTGTATTGTAGTTGCAACATTGACGATACTTCACAAGGGCACTCTGGAGTGGTTATCTGGAGCGGGTTGTCTGGTTTGGGTTAGCGTCCATTCCTGATCTTTGTTGAAATCTTACAGTACTCGCTCTCCTCAGGAGTTTCCAGACAGCTGAGTCTGATGAGCGGATGGATATTCATGCTGATGAAAGGCTGGGTAGTGAGAGAGTAGGGTGGGTCATGTATCATAACTCCAGATCATAGCCCTCCCAGTTGGCAAGGTATTCCAGCTGCCCCTGGCATTGGTGGGAGTCCAAAAGTTCCTGGGCTTGGTAGGGGTCTCTCCACCCACGTTCAAGGGGGCAGGAAGCTAGGCAGTCTATAGTTTGTGGTCCTATCTCTTCAAACTACAGGCCCAGCACTTTCCAACTGAGCATTCCAAGGTGGCCTTCTTCATCTGGGCACACCTTGGCTTGTGCCATATCTATAGGGGAAAAACTGACACTACTATGCAGTAATTGTATGACTTTCATGTGGGAAATTTAATGCATGTTTGGCCAACAAATGAACAGTAAGGAAGCCACCAACAGAATGCATAATCTACACTGGGGATGAGAAGAGTGGTAGATTTCACCATCAATTTGAGGACACTGTCCACAGAAAACAGATGTAGTATCTTCCTTCAAGGATAGTTGGAGGATCTCAAAGATGAACTGGCCTCAGTGACCTTAAAACCTTGATGGCTCTGGCTAGTAGAGTTGATTGCACATCATTGGCAAAAGACAAAATGAGCCGCAGTTACTCAGCTCAAGTCCTTGGCGGCCCCCACCACCTGTGCAGTTGAAACTGCATCAGAATCCGTACCTGCAGGGTCTGTGCAGGTAGGGAGGAAACGCTGTGCAAAGCCATTCCTGAACAGGAGTAATAGGATAGGATGGGTAAGTTAGCTCCCCCTGATCATCACAATTACGATTGCAAGTAATTATCCACATTGACAGTGTTAACGAATACAGTTCTGGAGCAGCAGCCAACTTAATGAATGAGACTTTGGGTCATAAGCTTCATATATCTAGGATTCCTCTGTGTAACCTACTTTCTGTTTCAGCTCTGGATGGATCCTCACTCAATACAGGGAATGTTACTCATTCTACAGAACATGTGCAGCAACAAATCAATGGACATGTAGAAACTTTTAGTTTCCTGCTTATTGAATTAGGTGAGTTCCAAGTAATCCTTGGATATCCATTGTTAATCCTGACATTGATTGGAAGAAAGGACTTATTACCTGATGGGGTGAGGAATGTGCTGTCTGTTTTCTTTCCGCAGTAAATTCCACCTGGATCCTGCTCCATTCTTATTCCCTGAGACCCACCCACCTGTCTGAGCCACATCACACACCCGAGTCGAGAGACAGGAATGTGAACTCACTGGTCTGGAGAAAGGTTGGCCCCCATTCAGTACATCTCATCCATACCTCAGGTACTCCCAGTCACACAAACAAATAACTGAATTCTCCTGTGAATCTGGGATCTCTAATGAGCTGCTTCCTGGATCCACGCATCTGTGTGGTTGACTTTACTTCCTTTCTGTACTTGAACAACAAGCTATGCAGAAATACATCAAAGTTCATTTCCGCAATGGCCACTATGAAAAAAAGTGTTTTGCCTTTTGGATTATCTAATGCTCCTGCAGTGTCATTTCATTCAAGGGTTCAGCATCACTGACACTCCTGTCTCTGGTGGAGGTAAGAGTACATAAAGACACCAAGAGGTGGCTCAGACCTCCCATTAGAATGGGACAACGGGTGTGGATTCATGGAAACTTGGTCCTTGCTTTATTTACTCCCTCCTCAGGCCAATACAAACAACATACTGTGGTCACTGGCTGACCAGATTACCAGCCTGGAAATATTGTCCCTACCAGGACAATGTGATATTGTCCCCACCAGGACAATATCACACTGGACCACTGTCACACCACTTTAAAAGATGCCTATCGCTCTGTTCCCCGAGCAGCTTTGGGACATTCTGATCACTGCCTGGTCCATCTTATTCCAGTTTACAGGCAACAACTTAAATGTGCCAAGCCTGTAGTCAAAACTGTGACTGCTTTGACTGCTCTGATTGGACTGTTTTTGAAGCTGCATCTGATATTCTGGATGAGCTGATGGACACTGTGACATCATATATCAGTTTTTGTGAAGATGTTTTTTTGTGTGCCAAATAAGACCTATTGCACATACAACAACAACAAACCATGGTTCACTCCTGAGCTGCAACATCTTTGTCAGGCCAAGGAGGACGCCTACAGAAGTGGTGACAGGGCCCTGTACAAGCAAGCCAGGAACATGCTGACCAGGGAGATAAAAGGGGCAAAAAGGACCTACTCTGAGAAGCTGAAAGAACGGTTCTTAGCCAATGACCCTGCATCAGTGTGGAGAGGCCTGCGGGACATCACCAGCTACATTGGCCCCCACCCCCTGCTGAAGCAAACAAAGACTTGGCAGACGATCTGAATACATTCTACTGCAGGTTTGATACGGACAGATTCATACCCTTCACCCAACCCACCCCAGAGACAATGACCTCCATCACTACTATTGTTCTCCCTCTACACCAATGACTGCATCTCCAAGAACTCAACTGTTAAACTCCTGAAGTTTGCAGACAACATCATCGTCATTGAACTCATTCAGGATGGTGATGAGTCTGTATATCGGCAGGAAGTCAAGCGGCTGGTACTCTGGTGCAGTCGGCACAACCTGGAGCTGAACAAGCTCAAGACTGTAGAGATGATCGTGGACTTTAGGAGACATCCCTCAACACTGCTCCCCCTCTCCATATCAGACAGCCCAGTGTCTACTGTGGACACCTT